>JACBAH010007702.1:0-56441 GCA_014282315.1 Neospermospora avenae
CACCACAGGTTGCCCCTCGTGCCCCGACTCCTCCAGCCCCTCGACAGCCTTCGCCCTTCCCAGTCCAGCAAGCTCCCGTCAAGGGCGAGTCGCTATTCAGTCCAGCAGCTGTTACTCCTATTCCTGCTCCACAGCCTCTGGCACCTCGAATACCTCCTCCTCAGTTCTCACAACAGCCTCCTGATGCACAGCCAACTCCTCCCGCGAAACCACAATCATCTCCTTTCCTACAACCTCAGACGCCAAATCCACCAGCTGTACAGCCACCTATACAGCCGACTTTACCTGCTAGTCAATCCCAAGACCTTGCCCGGCAAATCCTCCCAGATGCCGAGCGCTTAGTGACGATACACCAGAATTTGAAGAAGCTGAGAGCTTTCATCCTCACGCAAGAGACGCCTATATCAAGGGAGCAGGTCCGACAGCGTGATGGGTCTATGAAAGTGAAAGATATCACCGTGAAGTCGATTGCTGGAGAAATGCGACGCAATCTCACGCGTACAATGGGTCAATTAACGGATGTGGCTGGCTCCAATAGTAAGCAGGTAATGATACACCCTCCAGCACAGACACCACAAGTTAATCCAGTTTCCAGATCGTCACAATCCGTGAACTCCTCGAGAAATCGCTCACAATCCAATCCGCTCCCATGGAACCGCAACACTTCATGCTCAACCCACCACAAGGTCCTGTGGAAGGCGTTCAACACAACAACGATGCCATGATGCCCTCCCTCTTCCTCTACCTCCTCAACATCTTCACCAAAGCCATCGTGAACCAACTCTCCAGTGAAGCCTCTACGAATTCCAAAATCGCCGAACCTATCGGCATAGTAGCCCACACCATCATATCACATCCGAAGTTTCTCTGGCGCGGACAGTCATTCGTTGGCATTATAATGGCCAAATTTCGTCGTTCAATACCCGTAGTCTTCGGCGTGCGTGGATCCGAAACAACAGAGCAAGGACGTGCGCGTCTGGGATGGAGGAAGGGAGACAATGGCTGGCTGTCAGATCAGGAACATCAAGATCGCATGAGGGGACTCGGAGCTGGATACGCCGCGCTCTGTTTACGCAATTACTCAAAATCAGCAAGGCAAAATCCCTGGCCGCCGAGTTACTATTGGAATGCGATGGCGTTGCTAGTTGGGACGCCGCCGGCAGAGAGGAGTACGACGATGGTTATTGTATTGACGGCTATGTTGGATGGGTATGAGAGGAAGTTTTTGGAGTTTTATGGGGATATGGCGAGGTGTGCCATGAGAGCTGCTATTGTTGAATTTCCGGGGAGTTGTGTGGAGAAGACGGCTGCGGTGATGGGGTTGAGTGTGTTGGGAGATAAACTCAAGAGGGACCTGGGCATTTCCTTATAGAGGGGTAGGAGGAGGAAATCAGGGCATAGGAATTGCATTGTGTTTGGAGCTTGGGCGTTGGAAAAGATGGCATTTGGGTTGGGCGGGATAGGCTACTGCTGTATGGTGGAACCGAGGATGATGCTACGATGACGAGAGGGCTGGTTAGCATGCGTTCGAGAGAAATTTCTATAGCGGAGCAAAGCATATTTCATGTTCTAGATAGAAAGAAGGGAGGATATACCACAAGAAAATGAATCATATACAACCATCCGCCCAATGCTCCCGGCTCTTAGGTTTCAAAATTTCCGTGACCTGCTAATAAGGACGAACTTTAGCATGACTGACATTGGATGCCAACTGAGTATCTGCATACTATGCTTGTAGCATATGTTAATGATATCGAGGAGAACGTTCGGGTGCTCAGAAAGCATATACGCCAGGCTGGAAATCCTATTCCGCAAAACCTTTCGCTATGTGTGAAGTTGGCGATTACGATCTACTCGTATGTATGAATGGTTAATCAAAGCCCGTGGATTAAAAATCACAAAGATGTACCGCAGGTATCTCCAATGTGACATTTGGCCGTGCCTACAAGCGAACAGGAAGGGGAGGGGAGGTACTTTAGGAAACTACCTGGCTAGCTATTTGATATCAACAAACTTAAGCGAAAGCTTTAATCGCCTTGAAGGATAATCCGACACCTTTATTTGAAGCACTTTGCGCCATTACAATTAAATCAAATAGAATAAGAGCAGGGGCTGTGAGGCTCTACTTTCGAGAATTGAAATATTGATCGTTGAAGCAGATTCCCCTGCTTTCGCTTTTATTCCGAGTTCCAGCAGGTTGTTTCTCTTATCGTGCCCGGCCTGCCTTAGACTAAAGCATCATTTTTCAAAACGACAGATTTTCTCATTTGACCGTTCCGCTCTGCCATCTAATTTAGTCTTCTCCAGGGTTTTAATTCACTTGAAGAATAGTGGTTTGTGGACTTAGGAGGGGCATTCCCTGCTTCCATAGAAACTCATGGACAAACAGAACGAACGAACTACTACCTTACAGTTTCGAAATATGCCATAGTACCGTAGCTGCCCGAAAGATACGAGTGTACTTGGCATCAAGTGTTTCAAATCTAGGACGATCAAATTTGTATTCACATTTGCAGATGAAATGAGAATACTTCGTGTATATACACTGCTTCGGGATCGGCGTTGAACTGGTACGATGAAATGGTACGACGAAATGCCAAATCTGCTCGTCTTAAGACTTTGCTGCGCTTAAAAAGCTTTGTCGCTCAGAAGAAATCTTACTACCTGAGACAAAGTGCTCCGAGTGAATCAAGTGATGAAGAAAGTTGCGGATTTTCAAACAGCTGAATAGCTCAGATCATGGTACAACCTCATGAAGACCTTTCTTCATACCAAGGAAATCACAGTACCCATGCTCGGCAACCCCATTCTGTGCGTGCGTTCATTGTTCGACTTCCGTGGATCTCTGTGTAATCTTCTCAATCGCACAATCCAAATATGCCCTAGGGGTACGATATTGTGTACTCCCTAACGAGCCTGATATATGGAGAGTCTTGAACGCAAGTCCCCGATGACATCTTACGAGTCAAAACCCATTGGTACGGTGGTTCGTTCTGCATATCGATTGGGAGTTTCGGAAATAATCCCATCTCACAAGACCACATGCACCCCACAGATACGAGAGTTTAGCCTGCATAGCGTGGAAGGAATGGCACTAGGGTCTCGAGAAGACAAGCACCCAGTGCCATAGATGTAGTGCGGTGCGGACTATGACATGCTGAGGTTTGACAGCGCGGGAGGAGGATGACGGTTTCTGTGTAGCCTGAGCAGTTTGTTGAACACAGCATGACGTTTTACTTCTCATATGATATCTTGCCGGATATGCGGATCAGTGTGTAGTTTGTGCAACTGCGTCTCAATAAAAGACGAAGCCTCAAGACGGCACATAAGGTATTAGAGGTAGACTCAGATCGTCTGCATAAACTTTTTTTAAAAGGTCTTTTACATACGCTACGACATCCTGCGTACCTAATACGGAATTACTGCTTCAACTTCAAAATCAAAATGAAGAACCTCATTTTTCTCGCCTTGTTCGCCAGTACAGACGCAATCGTAAATCGCTGGGCACCGTGTTGTTTCCACATCAACTCTTCAGGCGCTGTGAAAGGCACTGTCGGCCAGCTCGATGACGGACAAAATCGAATTGGAGGTCCACTTTCTCCAGCTCAATACTGTATCGCAGATGGTGCAATTACCGATGCCCGTGGTCGTGGATGCATTGTAACTCGTTAGCCTCCCCTCCCCATAATTTCGAATGATAATCTGCGTGCTGAGAATTCACAGCTGGAGCGACTCAGTATCAATGTGACAGCGGAGCTGCACCTGCGTCTGGATTCAGCGTTGGTTGTGATGGGACAATATCCTACAACGGTGATTCGACCTTTTGGGAATGTCAGACTGGAGATCAAGTTCGTACTTCTTTATCCCTCAAAGAAAGTCAGCTAAAGTTTATCCAGGGAGAAGCCAACATCTACGTCCATCCCGGCGGAACCCAATGTGGAAAAATCACCCTGAAAGCAGACAATTGTTTCTCCAGCTGTGTTCCCCCTCCACCATCACCACCCACTCCCAAAACCTGCCCAGCAAATCTTAATGGCGAATGGGAGTTTCCTCACCTAATAATCCCCATCAACTCCTCCTCCCCCAACACCGCCTATGGCACAACTTACGTTCCCTCCGTCTTCCCCCTCATCTCCACCATTTTCAATTTCGATATTCCCCCTACAGACACCGGCAAAACCTGCACCTTAATCTTTCTCTTCCCTCTACTCTCCCAACTAACAACCTCCTCCTACACATTCAGCGGCAACGGCGAAATCTCCTTCTCTCTACTCGATGGCGTGGCGACGAATGAGACGACCTACGCGAATAAGCCGGGCGAGAAAACTTTTATTGGGACGGGGACAGTGAGACCGGGGAATAGTTATACGATTGATAGCTTTGAGTGTCCGACAGGGGAGCGAGTAGCCTGGGAGTTCAGATCTGTGGGAGATACGGAGCTGAGGGGCTTTCAGGATTGGAATCCGGAGCCGTTGGGGGTGTATATTTCGAAGTGTTGAAGCGTCGAATGAGAATTGCTGATGAAGGGCTGGCGGTGAGATAACGGGAGCTTGCTGTATGATGTTCCGGGTTTTTTGTGAAGGTGTGTAGCTCCGGAGGACTAGCATACTTGTCAAAACGTGTGACCTCCACGTAATGAATTCCAAAACCCCAGGGCACTACGATCATACGATGCAACCCTGTACCAGTCTGGTGATATCAGCGGAGGCGTGCGATGAGTCAAATACAAGGAAGTACTACTCCGCTACAAGTGAGCTAATCAAATGTCAACAAAAAAGACTTTCGGTAATATTAAGAAAGGAATTGGAACAGGAGACTTGCTCATGGAATGCCAAAACTTTTTTTAAGGTTCCTGCGACTTTCGAAGCGAGAGAATAGGTACCCAAAATCTGGAGTACGAGAAGCCAGTGCCTTCTTCAAATAATATTGATCGTTTTCACTTCTCCTTGCTCAAACCACTCCTCAAGTTCCTCGTAACTATCAAGACATTGATGCTGCATGATACCGTAAGAATATTTGGTGTACTCGAAAATCCCAACCCTGGAACAAACATCATTCTTGTGGTGTTGAAGAACAAGCCCTAGGCGTCTAGTTATGTCGGACTTGATGCTAATCAGAGTTACGTCATGCAACGTAGGATCCTTTCCACCGACTTTGCTGGTCTTCGGACAGTCTAAATCCATTCGAACCCGGTAGGAATCCACAGGGGCGTGATCCTCAATGGACCTTTGAAGAATAACTTGCCCATGGCCCGGTGAGGCTTTCCAGTACCACGCCGCGTTTCGGAGTCGACCTTGCACAGTCAAAGTCCCATGATGAACATTGCCATATGGGTTTTGCTGGTTAAAAAGTTCAGTATGACAATCTAGAACTCGGAAAGAGGCATGTTGAGGTCTTCGATCATCATTCCTATTCCATGAGAATTGCCCCGGCGCACTTGCCCATGCCCAAGACGGTCCCTGACAACGCTCATTGAAGATCGCATCACGCTTCGGGTTTCGTTACCCCGGGTACCAGAGGATGTCATGTGGTAGACGTGATTTCCATAGTCCAGCGCAATACTGGTCGTCAAGTAATTCGCCGAAGCGAGCTGCCAGCGCAGAGATAGCAGGCAGCCTATCAGATCTTAAAGTCAATTCTCGAGCAGAATATGCCTCAACCAATAACTTCCAAATGTCATATGGGTCAGACGGAGTCCATAGATGAGATGACGGCGTCAGAGACGTCCCAGAGCTTCGTGGCATGTTGTCGAGCACAGGAGGTGCCGCAGGCTCAATCAACCCAGCGATTTTAGATTTTAAAAGTGCTAGCGTCCTTCTTGAGAGACGCTGTAGTCGATAATTGCCCCTCAGCGTAGTGTAGCCGTCTACGAGGATCCCTGTCGCCTCGCACTGACATGTCCAGCGCGTCTGAAACCTTCCAATCTCGAGAAGTCTAGAGGCTAGGAATTTTTCTTGCAACGCCCATCCTCTGGAGTCCAAGGGCTCCGGTCCCTCTGGGTTCATGTTGCATAAAACAATGATGGTCCCGGGAATACCGTCGGAAGATCGAAATGGCAGTTCAACAGGATTCCGGGTGTCAGGCCTATATCCAAGAAACCCTTCATGGACGTCGGTGGATCGATCAGCTGCGAGGACTAAAGTTGCTTTGCTATACACGAGTGGCATCTGAGCTATCTCATCGGCTTGATCCCTCGCATCATCTTGAATAATACATAATGAGTCGACCCAAAGGTTTCCTATTCCCAAAGCGCCTGTAAGCTTTACAGCATCTTGAATTGTTTGCGGTAAGGAGTCGATCGCAATACCTTTGGTATGAGTAGATATATTGTCAGTGGTGGTGGTGGTTTGTCCTTTTGAGCCCCAGCAATAGCTTAGAGCTATGTATGGTTCAATCGGCTGGCCTGCTGTGCTCCAAAGACGAACTTCTCCTTCTTCTGCGTCGCATAAACGGACGAGTCTTGTTGGAAGGAAAGTGCTACTTGGGATCGAGCATCCGGGATGAGATTCCAAACATGTGCGTAGCCATCCTCGCATCAAGGCAATACTATTCTCAGACCAAGGAAGAGTGTTGATAGGGCGTCTTGATGTAATCTTGGATGCTGCTGTACCTATAAAATGTCAATTCAAAGTGAATTGACACGAGTATCAGATCAAAAGTCACCAGCTGGAGCACAAATTGAGAAATGTACGAATCGTTTTATCTGCCCTTTCACATTCTCTTCGGAGACAGAAACTTTCGTCATTTCGATGTACTCATCACTCCGGTCAGTACCAAAAGTGATTTTGGGAAAGCTGCACTCGAGTATCGCATCTTCATGAGTATCACCTTCGAGAGGGAGATATTGCTTCAGAATGTGAAGAAGGGGACAGCTGTCAGCATTCTCGTATATTTCTCCAATAGAAAAGTCGAAAATCATCCTGTTCGAGGCAAGTACTAGCGGACTTGCGTGAGATACATTTCTCCTAGCCATGAGTTCGCAAAACATCTGGCGACCTCGTTGCGCGGTTTCACTTGGATTGGGATCGCATCGAAGCGCCAGAGTTCTTTCGACCCAGGCATCGTCCTTCTCCCCAAGGTCAATGACGAACCGCCGGCAAAGGCGACAAGAATGAGTAGGTGGAACTACGAGATCATCGGTAGACATTTTAAAAAGCATATATCTAGACAAGTACGCAAGTTCCAGCTTAGAGAGTGTTCGCAATACCAAATGCACGAGGGATATTGCAAACTGAAGGTGGAGGAGGTGCAGAGGAAGGCTCGAAGGGATGATGTCTACCCCTCATTGACTTCCCAATCATGCAGTGAGGTGTGGTAAGCTGCAGGACTTTCTGGCCAACCAGCAGTACTGGCCAATACGACAAATTGGCTCTGAATGCATTCTGTCGAAGCAAATCGAGGACAGTCTTATACGCGGAAAATGCATGCTGTTGGTAACGATACTTATCGCGCTCGATTCGCGGTCAACGTGAATTGCCTATTCCGTGCTAGGCATAGGCAGCTAGAAGGAAGGTCTATCTGGCTTGAGGTAGCTTTTCTGAACAGCACACTCGCAAAGCTCTGCTTTTGATTAGGCATGGAATCTGACAACCATAAATAATGATCATGATAAACCGACTTCTCGTAGGGGACACATCTAGTCCCCGCTGTAAACAAATTAGCCGACCCTGCTACAGTGCCGGTCTTGGAGTCTCCAGTCAACAAGTTCAGCGAATGGATTCTTTAGCGGGTTACGGCAGTTGCGAGGACTGACACGAGTAGTTTAACCCGAGTCATTGTTCCGCCGAGGCTGAAAGAACCTTTGGCCCCTTTGGATAAGCTTATCGTACACTTCTCGCCAAGGGGGTTCGGATCGACGACGGATCCATACCAAGACTTACATCTCTTGGCCAGCATATCAACCAATAGATGCAGCAGTCGTATAGTCTTTACCTTCCTAAATGGAATGCAGCAATCTCTTGGCTTTCGGGAGTCACTGGATCATTGGAAGTTCTTCAGCCACACTCCATAGTACAGTACTTCGATTGGCTTTGGTTATACCGTAGGAAGCCTGGTATGTAATAGCAAGCAGAGCACTGTCAAGTTACTTTCCAAGTCCACTCATAGTAAAGAACATGCTGTGCGAAGTACTTGGTCTGCATCATTCCTGCATATGTGCAGTTCCGCGCATTGTTGGTCGATTGCCTAGGCGGCAGCTAGCTTTAGTCTCGTTCGTCCTCACCACCGGATTGAGGAGATTTGCAAGTCATGCAATTCCATCTCTGTTTCCTATCCCACACTTTCCCCGGTCTTAGCCTCAGGTACAATAACATGCCAAGCTCTTGCTTCCTTCCCTTTTGACGCTGGCGGGATGAACTTGTGGCGGCGACACTCCACTCTTTGATTCCTATCCGCGATCTCTGGCTTCGAGAATCAGTTTTGGTCCTTCAGTACAGGGCCAGGGAGAAGGATGATAGGTGATGATAGGCCAGATTAGGCCAGGAACATCGGCGTCAATGCAAGATACCGCGTCACTGGGTCTTATTTGATGTAGCTCCACGGCTGGAATGATAGCCAGGCCAGGCAGGTGCTTGAAGGTGGAGAAAGAGAATGGGAGGAGGCGATCTTTATAAGAATCTGAAATCCCCCATGTGTACATAGTTGTCCGACTTGTCTTGTCCTAGCCTGTAGAACCTTCTCAAAAGGTCTCATCTAGTCAATTGTACCTGACAGACAGCCATCATGCGTTTCTCGTCCTTCATTGGAGCATTGGCTCTCGCTGCCTCTGCGTGTGGAAAAGAGCTTGCAAAAGATGAAGCTCGTGCTGCTGGTATGTCCTAAATAATCAGACTAATCCTGAGACAAGCCCAATCAACTGATACTTCTTAGAACTGTACGACTCCGGTCTCGTCCATCAACAGATTTTCGATGCCAAAATCGTGAGTCTTAATGATCCAAAACTTCGACCCCACCACTGATCAACTTTCACAGGCATTCTTCGAGGCTGAACAAGCCAAAGGTGCATATGATACATCGATCTATCCAAGACTCAACTACACGAAATGTGTGAACGGATTCGCAGAGGCCATTCCGGGCGACAAGTTGCACAAGTTCAAGTGCAAGAACGTAAGTGCCTCAAATTCAGCGATAATTCTCAGCAATTGACGTTTCGTAGATGGACTTGTACGACTTCATCAACCACGCTTCTCTCGGCTCTCCTCTTTTCAACACTGATTACAACCAGACCGGATCTTCAGTTTGGGGATGGACCGACCCTAAGTCCGGAAGAGAGTTCATTGGTACGCTCTAACCTCAACTTCTAGCACTCAGTGACTAATTCTTACAGCTGCTGGACTCTTCCAAGGTACCTCCATGATTGAGATTCTCCCAATCGGCCGAATGGTCTACCTCGGCATGCTGTAAGTGCCAAAATTCTCTTCGAGCCTTCTCATGCTGACTTTGTAGTCCCTCCTTCTCAAAGCTTGCAAACGGTGCACTGTGGCGTGAAGTTCGTGGCTACAAGAATTACGTCTTGATCGCCAGTGAACTCGGAGGTCACGGTATCCAAATCTTCGACATGTCCAAGGTAAGCATGCAGTCGTCTGCTAAACTCTATTTCAGCTATTAGAGTTTCAACTTTAATATTCACACGTTCGCTAACCTTAAATAAGCTTCTCACTATCGACCATTCCAAAGCCCCTGTGATGTTCGATAACGTCGTTGGATCCGGTCTCGCTGGTCACTTCAACGATGTTCCTCTTGGTCGGGTTCATAACGTCGTCATCAACGAGGAGCTCGAGTATGGTGTTGCTGTTGGTGCTATGCCCCGAACCGGACCTTGCAAGGCCGGTCTCATCTTCTTTGACTTAAAAAATGTCAGCAACCCAGTGACTCTCGGATGTGATGGCCAGGATGGTTATGTTCACGATGCCCAATGTCTTGTCTACCATGGACCAGACACCAAGTACGAGGGACGTGATATTTGCTACGGTTACAATGAGGATACTCTTACCATGTAAGTTTCGTACCCCAGATACGTAGAATCCCGCTGACCAAGAGTAGCTACGATGTCACCGACAAGAAGGCCTCCAAGGTGATCTCCAGAACTTCATACGAGGGAGCTGCATACACACATCAAGGATGGGTTCTCGATACTAAGTGGCAAGAGTGGCTCGTAATGGACGATGAGTACGACGAGGAAGAGTTTGTTGGCCCAGCTGCAGATGGATACGCAGTCACATATATCTGTAAGTCAGCCTCCGACAATGTTCAACTTATATGCTGACCGGAACTCACAGGGGATATCCGATCTCTCGAAGCGCCAAAGCAAACTGGTCTCTACAAGGCAGCTGTCAAGGGTATTGATCACAACCAATACGTCATCGATGGTCTCTCATACCAGGTAAACCCTTTCCTCTTCCAATCAATCTTTTGCCCCAGCTAACATGCCTCTGTAGTCGAGTTACGGCGCCGGTTTCCGCGTTTACGACGTATCCTCCATTCCATCCGACCCTACCGGAAACTCCGTCTGCGAAGTAGCATTCATGGACATTTACCCCGAAGACGACGAGGTCGAAGGCGGTGGAATCATCGACTACTTTGGCACCTGGGGTTCCTACGCCTACTTCAAATCCGGTTTCATCTTCGTCAACACACAGGAGCGTGGAGGATTCCTCATGAAGATGACGAAGAAGGAAGCATGCAAGCCAAAGACCTGTAACGCGGACAACTGCTTGAGAGCAATGAGAAGCACAAGTGTAAAGGGCAGACTCGAAGAGAGTCAGGCTTTCTGCGGAAACTTCACGAAGACCTTCGTCGCGGACGTTAGTGTGGTTAAGGATTATGCGAAGTCAGCCTGCGCTGGCAACCTGATCTCGCGGGTCAGTTCAGCGTGTAGCTGTCTGCCAACTGCCAGTGCGATTGCCAGTGCGGTTTGAAGAGTCATTGGTGGTGGTTGATAGGGAGTTGAACATATATTTCATCATTTGGCCTGGATACTGCTTCTAATTAATAATTCGCATATCTGACAATACTTCGGCTCTTTTAACTTTTTGGTTGTCTGAGCATGTTATGGCTCGACTATACCCGAAATTCTGTTCAAGCACCACGGAAGCAATCTGCTGACTCCTGTTGCTGGCAGCTGGTTACTTCTCAATTTGCCTTCTGAGCCGTACCCATTAAATATCTTCATCGATTTCCCGTACCACTTGTATCAATACAAATATCCAGCTAAACTGGTACTCTCCCACACGCTCAACCAGTGAATTTACAATTGTATACATGCACCTCTTCTATCTGTCCTTTCTTAGGTAATTTCTTTATACTACTTATTGCACAATCAGATGTAACTTAGTTTCCCCTAGAATGGATAGAATGAAGGGGTCGGAGCGGGAGGAGGCATCAGAGACGAAGAGAGAGGAGAGGGTATCTAAATATCTGTACACGTCGTTCGAGAGGGGAGAGTAGGATGCAAAAGGGTTCGAAAGCGCCGCTGCTCGGTATCGGTTTTGAAATATACCATCTACCCTCAATCTGCCAACTCCGTACACGGATATACGTAGCTCGGTTCCAGGTCAAGCGTCAATTACAGCTTCTCCCGCCGAGGCAGCTTTGCTTTATAGATCACATGACAGAGTCGCAGTGCTACTTGTAAACTTGATGCGTCAAGGAGAGGACGCGCATAGTCGCAGTACGCGTCGTTGTCTATCTGGAACTTCCACAAAGAAGTTGTAAGATGGCTTGCGAGCAACGTGCCGAAGCGTGAGAAAAAAAGGTTCAGGCATAGCAGATGGCAAGACGCCGAAGCTTGGCTAATGCGCCTAGGAGCTGACCACCAGCCACCATAAGAGATCTATGAAGTTGCATACGAGATGCAGGATGAAAAGTAATACTGATCCTGGATTTGATGATTGACGAGCGTAATACTATTTCAAGGTAAAGTGAATAATCGATACATCTCGAAGAGAAATTAGACCAAGTTTTCAGAGTTTTTATGCTCGCAAAACGCTACATTTTACAAGAAGAATAACGATTAGTCATATCAGGAGCCGAATGTGTTCAACTCTCCAATCCAGTGGAGATACCTAATGCTCACGGATTGGCAGATTCCAACCTTCAGCGCCAGTCTTTCCAATCAACACATTATGTACCACACTTACCCTGCCGTCCGATTCCAAAGCCTGACCAGAGAAATATCCACGCGCCCGCGATCACATAACTAGATCCGCCCAAACTATATCCAAGAACCACACAACACAAAAAACACACGGAGCGCCAAACGCCGAACAGTATTTTCAGACAGCACGCCAAGTTATCCACTCTTTGGCAAATCCTTCCACCCTCGCCAATCATTATCCCAATCCGGTTCCTGGTATCTATAATCCTCACCCCTACAAACCCTATCAACTTCCTCTCTGATCAACGGGAAGACATCCTTATAAGCCCTCCTTCCCATCCAACAATCAAGATGTCCATATCCCTGTATGACATGCCGCGAGTAATTCTTCGTACCGAACAAATCGCGCATTACGGAGTACGATTTGTCTGTTGATTCCGGCGTCAGCACCTTGTTGTCGGAGCCGGAGAACAACATGATCGGGATGTTCTTGAGACGGCGGAGATTGTGTTCGGTGGTAAGATCATTGAAAAGAGGACCGTTTGTAGTTACGAAACCGCGGTATCCCATTTGCATTAGCAGATGGAGGAGGGTCATGTTGACGCCACCGAAGAAGCGATTAATCTGGCGATGGGTTGCCTCGTTGAGGTTACGATGGTTCCAGAGTCTATGATCCCGGTCAGTGGCAAGTTCTCGTTTGGAAATCTGGAGAAAGGAAGGAAAAAGACAGGAGACTTACCGGCCAAAAATCAACGAACATCGATGACACGAAACGTTATTACACATCTCCTCCCTACTATCTGGATAAAACCTCAGAATCTGGTTCACAAACTGCTGGAAATAACTGTCATCTCTCGTACTCGAGCACGAGAACCACTTCCCACCAAGCCAAGTATACAACTTGTCAAATGGTATGGGTCCAGCAAGCACTTTCGCCATGTTGAGAGTTGACCAGATTGGATTCATGAGAACCTGTGAGGATGAGATGCCTTTGACCCATTTTGCAGGAATGGCGCCGTCAAGTAGACCGGAAGAGTAGGCTACGGCACCCATACAGTGCGAGACTGTGTAGATAGGTGCGTGGCCGTGTTCTTTCCGGATCCACTCGAAGCAGGCTTTGATATCAAGCCGTGCGTCGTAGGTTGTCCAGTCGTTCTCTGCGACCATAAGTTGGCAGATACGGTGTACCGACACGAAGACTCGGTAGCCAGCTCGTGTGAAGTAGTTTACGGCGTTGACTTCGATGGTCGGAAGTGAGAAAATCTGTTGGTCGACTGATGCGCCGGGGATCATGAATAGGTTTATGGGCTTGAGTTTGGGGTTTCTTGGTTCCCATACGTGAAGTAGAGAACGCACATCATCTGAAGCAACTATCTGGATTGTGTGATCCGGGGACGTGTCATTAATGTAGCCGGTATATGTCACAGATGGATATTGCTGCCACGTGAAAGGAGCAAGAAAGAGACCCATCGACTGCCTGGCAAAAAAGCCCATGAAGCTCATTGAGGAGTGCACTTTTGCAAGGAGGCTCTTGCCGGATGAGCTCAGCGTAAAAATCTCCGAGAGGAAATCTGAAGGCTTGATGTGCATCATTCCACGACCCAACACATGCTTCCTGCCATACGACTCCGAGATAGTCACATACAATGTCGATGTTGCTTTCCAGAATCGCCAAGGACCTAGGGCTACTGAAGAGTCAACAATCTTCTGGCCATGAAAGTGGAACGCTCGGCCGTCTGTGGATGTCATGTCGAAGTCGTAGGTGAGATTTCGAGTACCAGGAGCTTCCTGATCGACGTTGAATAGGTGGAAGCTCCCTCTCTGGACCATGAAGGGACTACCTGGAAGGCCGGCACAGGTGAAAGTTCCAGTGAGCATTGCTTTGTGATCCGCACGATTCACGACTGCAATCAATTAGCACCAACTCAGAAAATGCTATTCGAATGGTACTCACTCGTCTCAGTATCCCAAGCCTTCACGCTCAAGAAGAACCTAGCCTCCTCGCAGAGACCCTTCGCAGTCTTCGCGGCAGTCTCAAAGTCCTCAATCTTGTCACCTTCGATACCTTCGCCAACATGGATGTATCCAGACATGACTTCTGAGAAACCAAATCCGTTGGCTTTCGCCTCTCTAGTAGATTTGACTAGACTCGTAGCATCCCTCAGACCAGTCGTGTCGTTTCGTTGAAGTGTCTTCTTGCCCCCAGCATACTGATGCGGCTCACCAAAAAGGTCCAGCATGTCATTCCTGGTCTCGAAATCGATCCTACGCTTGATGCGAAGTTTTGCGGCATGTTCAACGGACCGTTCTGCAAGCGCCGTAATGGTTGCGAAAGGGTTGACGCCAAGAGCTGTCGGGATTACGGCACCATCTGTCACGACAAGACCGTGATGCGTCTCTTTCCCGTCCCCAGTAAACACTTCACCCCAATGGTTGGTAACTCCATGCTCGCCAAACTCGCTCTTGCTCATGCAGGCTCCACCGATTGGATGCACCGTGATTTCTTGCTGACCCAATGCTGCATAGAATGGACTGTTTACGAAAGTCCCTCCTACAGCTTGAGTAGCTTGTCTCAAGATATCATTCAAATACTGAACATGATCACTTCTACCTACACCGAGGAACTCCAGCACAGGCTTGTCGTCTTTCAGGGTCAGGATGGCTTGATTAGAATCATGGCTCATGACTAAGTACACCTGCGTACGCTCAATACTGCCTTTCGAGTAGTACGGACCAAGAAAGCGACTGCCTTGTTGTGCGATTGAATGCTTGACTTTCTCCAATAACGTTTGCCCGGTAGGTATTTGATTTCCAGGCATCATTTCGAGCATTGTTTGAAACAGAGGTGCAAGAGCTTTCGGAATCGCACCTTCCTGGATGACGAAACCATCGAGCGGGTTATCGTGGTCATCTCTGCAGTCAATAATACCGCTGATGGTTGGCCCGACTGGCTTGTATGGCGAGGGATATTGGCGGCCGATAGCGTTGACTTCTGTGTCGGTATTGTAGCCGAAAGCCAAGATATCCCCATTTCCACTCATGCCAGTACCAACTTTGTCGCTCATGGAAAGACCCAGTTTCTTACTCCGGAGTAAGATCTCAGTGGTCCCAATACTTCCAGCTCCGAGAAAAACGCACTTCTTTGCATGCACCCACATCAGGTCTTGGTAGAGTCTCTCTTGGAAGGCACCTCGACTGCTTCCATGCCAGGCGAAGAAGACCAAGTAGCCCTCTTCTTCCGGATCTGGATGTTTCTTGATATACCTAACCTCGCACTCGCAGAACATCTCAGCCCCCCAATTCCATGCATCGGAGAGGTAGTTGACAAGAGTGCTGGATTTAGACCCATCATTGACTCCTGTGCAATCCATTCCCGTCAACGCAGAAGGATACATTTCCACACCTGTGCTGTTGGGACCGCCTTTGAAGCGAGTTGTTTGAGGAACCCTCCTGAACTTGTCGCCTAATCCGAGAGCTTTTGCCTGTCTTTCAAGCATAGTCAACTTAGGTAGTTCAGGCCAGTCTTGTGGGTAAGTTTCCGGCTCCAGAACATCTGCAGCGCGATCGTAGTATTCTCTTAACGAGTCTGGTCTCCGCAACTCCTTCGGCCAGCAGGGCATCTTCATAGTCTTTGCGTCTGTCTCCAGGAACACATTCGCATTCAACAGAGAAGTTCCACCAAGTCCATTGCCGACGAATGCATTCTGGCCCTTTCCACAAATAAGATGGTAGAGTCCTGTAGGGTCGCCACCCTCAACCATAGCACCTTTGAGAAACCCAGGCGCGAAATTCCCTGAAACGTGGAGATTCTTGAATGCGTCTATGAAACCACTTGGATACTCTCCTGGCCATCTCTCCTTGCCTCGCTCAAGAAGACAGACAGATTGTCCTGCTCTCGCCATTCGACTAGCTGCAACACCACCGCCATATCCAGATCCGATGACAACACAGTCATAGCTATTCCTAAGAAGCTCGACGGGCCTCGAAATGCGCGGAAATTTCTGAGTATCTGGATCATCGGTATACGATCTGATCTTTGCATGTGCATGTGATTGAGGTCCGTTCGGCTCGCTTGTATGGGGACCTGGAGTTGCGATGGGGTGTGACTTTTCTAGCGAAGGTGGTAGTTCGTCGCTAAGTGTGTGACCGTGACGAAGTCCGTTGGGAAGAAGGGGTTTGATAAAACTACTATCGATACTCGTGTCTGAGGAAAATCCCCTTGTCAGAGACGGTCGTCGATTCTCCTTGCCACCGATGGTCTCAGTGTGTCTCTTGAATTGAACTTCGGATGGCTTCAGAAATCCGTCGACGCCATTGCTATTGCTTTCATTCGCTCCATTCACTCCATTCACCCCATGCGCTCCATTCATTGGAGATGGTAAGTTCTGAAATTCCCAAATGTCGGGTTTAGGCGTTGGGAGATCATTGGGCATAATCCCCGAAACTCGATTTAGAACCTGATTGAAGGATGTGATTGGTCCTAGGCTTATTATCGCTGGATCCTGTGGCATATAAATCGACATGCAAATAGGGACGGAAACTATTAGAAGCGCGGAAAAGCTATGGAAACCTGCTTCGATCTTCACTTCTGCAATTGATGCGGGCAGATTACCCAACCACTGGAGGAAAAAGTCCGAAGAAAGATCGCGAACATTAAAATTGTCCTTCATTCGGATCGCAAAAACCATGCGAGGGCTATCGCTCAATGGAACTGCCGAGGAGTGCAGGAAGGAGGGGGTCTGCATGAAGCCATTTGTGCCTGCCGAGTCCGGATTATGGACCTCGAACGATGGTTCGCTCGACCCATTTTGCGTGGCAGTGTGAACCGCAAGACGAATGCTACGTGGGCATTGCGAGAATTCTTGGGTTAGTTGTAAATGAATTGGGGCGCTGGTATTCTCGATTTGTTCTAATGTACGGCTTTGCGCACGACAAAACAAGTTGTGGTACAGGTTCCCAATCGAAAATGATGGAAGCGTACTCAGCTCTCGCAGCTCGGTGATCAGATCCTTGGTGAAAGCAAGGGGGTCTCTAATCTGCGAGGATACACTGCATGGCTGTGCTGCAATGAGTTCGCTTATATCGTTATTCCAACTGGCAGACGAGGTCCTAGCATGAGGACAGTCTAGAAAGAGTAAGATATCACTCTGGGCTAGTTCAAGTTTCGTTTGAACAGCAGACCACTCAACGGAAGACTTGTGATTTAGTCTTCCACTACAAGAAGTCAGCAATGGTACTTTGAGTTGGGTGACTTTAGTTACCTGGTCCACATTACTTTCTTGTTCTTTGTAGCCTTGGAAGATCCTGCGTAGTATACAATCTTCAGATCATCCTCACTATTCCCACCAAGATTGACGAAATCCGAAAGCCTTTCCGTGAAGGCGACATTAGACGCCTCTCTAGGGATTTTATAGATCTGGACATCGAAATTGAAGTCTTCTTTGAAGACGCCGAACAACTTCGATATCTCAACTGGTGCCGGCCTATTTGCATCTTCGTCTGCCCAGAAAGCAAGAAGAACATGCACCTTGCTGTACCGCGACGGAGTTCCGATGGGAAAAACAGCTTTCGCTGCAGCATTTAATCCCTCGCCAAAGGCTTTGAGTCCAATGTTTGCTTGCCATCTATCGAAACCCTCGATAGTTGAAGATGTCTTTGACCTCGACTGGTCGTACTCTTCATCGCTGCTGGTCGCATCGCTTCTCCGCTCGAAGATAGGCGCATCGCCCGTGGCGAGATCATCCATCTTGACGAGCTTCAAAGCTCTACCTCGAGCACACTCTCCAGCTTTGCGTAGGCTGGATGAATTTAAGGACCGAAATTTTAGCGATCGGATGCCTCGTCGTGATTTGCGTTAAATGACTCGAAAAATGTCTGGGACGTTTGCTTTGGTTTCGCTTCGAAATAAAGCTCTTCGGCTGTTTTCAAGCGCAACTGAAGATCCAGCAACGTTCGAGCAAAAGATCAAGAATCTCAGAATATCATACACAAGTGAAGAAGAGAGGAAGCCTGGAAACGGTGTACACAGCCTCGACAACGTCCAAATGTCTTCTGCAAATGGGGACACCGAGTTGATATGTTTAGTTCGAGGTTACCAAGAGGACGGGTGGAGCGGGACAAATCCCAACCCAGCTTGCACGGCTTGCAGGGTATATTTTAGGAGCACCCGAGTGTCCTAAAGTCGGAATTTGACGATGCTGACAGAACGACGCAACGGCGAATAAGATTGAAGCTCCCGCATTTGACATGAAAAGAAAGAAACCCACTGCTGACAGTCACATGCGATGACATATGCACATAGACTTCCTTCCTGCGAGTAGAAGCCATGTTGAAGATTTCGAAGGTCCAAACAGAAGTACCGCCCGCCTTAGGGCTGACGGACGTGGAGCTGAAAGGATGAGAGAAATGATGCCCAGCCACTGAAGATCCCCAGACAGTGCATTGGGGGCGGCCAAGAGGGGCAGAAATGGAAGGCCTGCCACACCAGAACTCGTGAATTGACCAATGAGGACGCTGATTTGGTACGCTACAGGTTCTGCAGCGATGGATTGTCGCCGGCGCCTAGCTGGCTGATTCCGTACAGGATGCATGGGAGGCTTACAGGGGAAGAGATATAGCAAAGACGGGATATGAATCGTCAAGTGGAATTCTGACTATCTCAGCCGCGCCATAAGCTGCATAGTTCGGAATTATAATCGTTTCTCGGTAAAGAGATCCTTTTTGAAAGGGCGCGCATTGTATGTTCTCAGTGGATATCAGGCAGCTTCAGGCAGCTTCAGCCAGCTCTGCGTCTCACCAGTCATGGAATGGCTCCATAGGATGATCCGTCGTGATTCTGGTAGCCCGTGTCCAAGTTCCGATTCAGGGGTCTCATCCCGTCCTCGAGTCCTGTACTCCGTACTCTCAATTTCAGCTAACGAGCGCCATACACGAAGGACTTCTGCGAGAAGCCAACGACAGCACAACATGATGCAGGTGTCATCATATACTCGCCAGGACTGACAGATGGAAGCTGCATCTCACCCCGTGTCAACGGAAATACCGATTGGTGAAAATGTAATTGTCGTGAATGTTCAATGTTCCGCACAAAAGCTGCAAGCTCGTCCCGTTCGTTCAGAGACAACGGCCGGCCTGTAGTGAAGATGGGCGGGCCTCTGTGATGCAGCCACAAGGCTCTGTCGTCGCCCCGAACCGCTGATGGCGTTCCCGGCTGCTTTGCTCCGTTGCGGCATCCCCATCGAGACACGATGATACCTGAATGAATAAGACGGTGATCATCTGGAGTCATGGAGGGATGGAAAGACAAATTAAAGATGCTGTGCCGCCCAGCTCTTATCTTCAGCTCCAGTCAGCCTGCGCCACGCCGGGGAGAGCCTGAAGCCGCCGTGTCTTTGGATTATTTTCAACTCTTCCGTAAAGCCATATCCATTCCGTCGAATGCCACCCGTAGTGCTGACAAAATAACAAAAGTAAGTCGTCAAGTGCCGCCAGGCCCAGAGATACAGCGATACTAAACATGGCACGATCTGAGCCCTCGAGTCGACCGATTCAAGTGATCTTATCACGTGACTGCCCGTACCATTCTGTTGCAATTCCAGCAATTATACGTTCTTGTTGAGCATCATGAAGACACGATAAGAGGAAAAATCGTCACGGCTATGAGTTTGCAGGGGTCGCCTTTGGCAGCGGCAGCTAGGCGGCCCTAAGCGTCACGTGGCATGTGCTTGTGATAACGACATGCTAGGTTCGGCTATAGGACCTACAATTGTCTTGCAGTATGTGGGGCTCGTGATGAATCAAATTCTTACGCTCCTATCACAGTAGGCGATTTATTCATGATTCTGCTCAAGCAAGGATGGAGGTCTCTTTCGGTTGTCTACTCGCTAAAGAAAGTTTATCAACTCGCCTTTGTTTACAACAAGCCGGAGACATGTCCATATGTAAGCGATCAAAAGTATATTTTCTAAATCTGTAAACCACCGATATTCTGCCTTGGATCAATACCGGCTTCATGAAGTCCAACTCCCTTCGGCCCCACCGAGGATCGAAATAGCGTCTTGACTACCCCGCAGATCCGGCATGATCAATGTCGTCAGAAATTTAGGGAAAATAGTCCAAAGATACATAAGGCATCGGCAATTCGTTGCAGCAATGTTCTTAGTGTCTCAACTTCCCGCCACTGCCACTACCACACCATGTCGTATGTCAGTGTTGACCTTCTAGCTCTCGCTAGAGACGCAACATACTTCAGCACCCTCTCGGCTACGAACATCAGTGCGCCAGCCATTTCCCTGCTCAGCTACAGCTCAGAGTTCCCTTCCGTATTGGGTGAGAGTGCTACAGCTAGAAAAATCGCAGATCTGCCATGGCAAGCATTTCACGAAGGAGGGATATACAGCAAGAAAGACAATTCTCTATACATCACGTCGAACTACCAAAGTCTGGAGGACAATATCAACATAACCGTCGTATCACTTGACGATTACTCTATCACTAGTACGCAATTCCCGGATCTTTGGGAAGCGAACGGGGGGACGACGTGGTATCCACCAGGGACAGATCAAAACCAGACGCCACCGCAGCAGGTATATTGCGACGAAGGAGATTTCGAACACTATTCATCGTTGGTGTCTGTGGATCCTAACACCAACACCTCCACAGTTCTACTCACCAGCTTTTTGGGAAGAAACTTCTCCTCCTTGAACGATGTACGTCAACATCCCGTGACAGGCGATCTCTGGTTCACGGATGCGGATTACGGCTTCTATCAGAACTTCCGCCCTGAACCAACACAGCCCAAACAAGTCTACCGCTTCGAGCCCTCGACTGGAGTCGTGCAGGTTGTCGCCGATGGCTTTCTAGATCCCAACGGATTGGAGTTCTCTCCAGATCTCAAGACACTGTATGTGTCTGACACAGCCGCGCAAGAATTCAACTACAACGGCACTCGGCCAGCCGCAGTCTATGCCTTTGATGTAATCAGTGACAAAAGGCTCGCTAACAGAAGAACGTTCGCGTTTCCGGATGTTGGACTACCTGATGGGATTCATTGTGATACGGAAGGCAATGTCTGGGCCGGCGCAGGAGATGGCGTGCATGTGTGGAACCCGGAGGGCATTTTGTTGGGGAAAATATTCGTTGGAGAGACGAGCAATAATTTTGCTTTTGCCCCGGGAAAGGTGTTCGTTTTCTCGAACTCGAGACTGTGGGTTGTGGAGAACGTGAAGGCGCAGGGGAGAGAAGTGTGCAAAGACTTTGGTGTTGGGTGTGAGACTTAGGCGTGGACTGCGCTGAACTGTATGCCAGATCTTGAACAGTTGCCAAAATTGAAAATTGATATGATTGTTTCGCAGGGCGACTCAACATTACAACAAATAACGAAATTCGAGATGCCGTCGAGGAAAACGAATGTTCGGATTTTGCATATCTATTTGGCCGCATCCCACCGATAAAGCTACGCATTCAGTGTTCAAGCTTCGATAACTATCTGCTAAATCTGTGTCAAAACTAACTAGTATAATTCAATATCTAAAACTGGGCAGCCCCTACTCATTGCCTCACCGTCCATACAACCTTGAACATATGCCTCCCCGATCAATCGATGATGACCCCGCCCATCCCTCCTCAAGATAAAAGGCACATCCGCTTCCACGATAACAGCGACCAGGTCACCAAGCTTCATGCGCTGCGGCCCCATTCCAATCAATCCGTTTTCAGTCACAAACACATATCTGCCCGCAGTGACAGCACTCGAGGTGCGGCAATATAGCCCCAGATCTGTATGGTTCTGTAAAGATTCCCAGAACTCTTTTGGACCATTACGGAGATGACTTTCTGTCCACGTCTTGTAGGCGTGATGCGCGCTGCTCCAGAATGAGTTCCGCGTTCTTCGCGTTGCCCACTTTCCTCGACGCTCGACATGTTCACGATCAAATGTTAGTAGACGAAAGATCGCTTCATCGACATCATGATATGTTTTCACGCCATCCAACAGACGACTTGCAGCATTATAAATCCTGTCCCAAAAACGAAACAGATGTTCGGACCCGGGTGCGAAATGACTACCTGAGCCAAGCACATCACAGACGCGGTCTAACATAATCGCTGAAATGAGTAAAGTTGAGCCACTATTAGAAGGGTTGATAACTTGTTTGGAGCTTCGAAGTCCTTCGCTAGCTTTGTATTGCCATGACACCACATCCGGGACGCTTTCATCATCTTCGAAGAAGTGTTGGAATATCTCATGAGACATCTGCCATAGCCCGCTCTGTAGATCATAAGCGATGGGTGAACTCCAGTCTGGAACCCACGAAGGCAGTGTGGTCATTTCGTCAGATCCCTGGGCTAGTGCGAGAATTCTCATATCTCCAGATGAGAGGAGGGAAGTCGCCACTTCAATGAATACGTCTTCAACGGTCTTTGAGTAATCCGCCTGGAGACCTCGCTCTTCGGCGTCGCATGACGTACCCAGTAAAGAAAAGACCAGATCTCTCGAGTCACTGGCCTTCATTGCTGCTTCTGTCTTGTATAGCGCCATGAAACGATCCATGAGCTTTGGTTTATTGTAGCTTCTCACAGATGGCAATTCCAGGACGATCGATCCTCGAGTTCTGAAATCTTGTTGAGCCACAATAAGATTCTCAAACTCGCTTCTGGAAGACTCAATCTTTCGTGAACAAACGTCGCGCAAGAGTGATAGTACTCGAAATACCGTGATCATCTCTGCCTCTGTGATCCTATGGTAGCCACAATAGAACTGAACAGCTGTTGCAGCTACCACTTCCTGGACAACCCAGACCCTAGACCACCAGGGACGCATAAGGAAAGCTTCGTACTCAGGCCATGATATGTTCGCTTCTTCAACGATGCTGGTCACGATTTGATCCAGGGAGCTGTCGACCCTTGTCTCCGCTACTGGTCGCAGGCTTTCTATCAAACGATCGCTCCCATCCGTAGCGACACCCAGCCAGATCGTTACAGTTGAAGCGTTCGCGTACACCTCCTTCATTTGCTGTACTTGATGCGTCTTCTCGGCGATATTTAATTGATTGATGCATATTGCATCTGCCCAAAAGATTATCGAGTCGTCGCGATCGCGGTACGAACGGCGTAAGTGAAGTAGTGCCTGGTACAAGTTTTCGCTTGGTGTGATTACAGTCTCTACGTCATCGAAGTGGATGTGTATCTTCTTGGTCGAGCGTTCGGTCCCCCAGGCGTATGAAAGCGCCTCGTAGCTATTTGCTGCATCTTCGAGACTAATGCGCTTGATCGTACAGTGAATGTCGCTTGATGTTTCCGAGGATAGCACTTCGGGGAGAATTTCAAGCAGTCTGATCTCTTTCTTTGCAGGATCTAAGGGCGGAAAGCTGGTTTCTGTCTCCATTGCAAGCATTTGTATTTCGTCGCGACGGGCTTCCTGGATACGCTGCTGGTGAAATTATGTTTTAATGTTGTAAATGATCCCTAGGAGTCTTGATAGAAATTTACCAACGATAGACTATGTGCGTGGAATCCTTCAATGCACTGTTATATAAAGTAAAGAGAGTATACGCTGACTGTAACAGGAGTCTTCCGTATGAACCAACCATTTCGACAAGGCTGTGCATAGAATGTGCTTGCTCAATTAGAATTTCGTGCGAGGGTGGCTGATATATCGCCCAATGCAGGTAAGAAACCCTCCCCACTTTCAGCCTGAATCCAACAATAGATGTCCTTGTGTGTCATGTCGGTCTTCTTTTCATCAGCGCTATTTCAACTCTAAAATACAAGTCGGTGTGCGGTTGAGTTGTGATACCGACGATTGACAAAAACAGGCGTGCGAGCAGTATAGATGAGTCTTAAGCTCGGAGGTAAAGTCGGAATTGTAAGAGAAGCATTGTCTATTACCTCTCTATACTCTACCTATCTTCATCCTTATTTTCTTTTCAATTCTTCATCTCATCATCCTCCGCTTCATCGGTTCCCTCATTCTCTTCACCATTCTTGTCGTCGTCCTCACTATCCTCATCATCGTCGCTAATATCTCCTTCCTCATCATCGCCATCCTCATCTCCAGTCCAATAATCATCAACCCCCACCGTCTCCAAGATTTTCGTGCTGGGGCAGGCTCCCAGAAAGTCCATGTTCTCATCAACCAAATCCCATTCTGCAAAATCTCGGTCCTTGATAAGTCGAAAAATATACTTGCCCCCGGAATCTTTCAAACTTTCATCCCTGACTAGAATAACATTCTGGTCTGCCCATCGACCATCCATGGAGAAATCCCCGTAGGCTAGAACCTTAAGCCCGGGTAGGCCTTTGCTTTCGAGGCTGAACAGCTCGGTTGCGTAGTCGAGGAAGGGCGAGGAGGGCACATTAAAGGGATCGCGTCTGGCTATGTACTGAGATCGTTTATTAGTAGCAGTAGCAGAACAGAAACCATGGCATGAAGGCCAATTGGGAAATCTTCCGTCATCTTCGCGCCAAGTCTGGTCGTGCCACTTCTGGACAGGAACAACACTGCCATCTGCGTGATAGGAGAGGGCGCGGAAATGAGATTCTAGTTCCGCAAGCGGGGTGACTGTGTCACTGTGGCACATTCTGTGCATGTCCACATCCAGCATGTGCCCTCGCTCACGGAGGTGGAAGAGCGGAGAGTGAGATCCTGGAGTGATAGGCAATACTTTGCCGGTCACCTCCTATAAGCACACTTATTAGCAATAGGATCGCGATATGCTGTATAAATCAAAAGATGGGCACCTTACCCCAAGCTCATCGCACAAACACTCTTCAGCAAGACCCCAGCGCCACATATCACGAAGCTCACTTGGCCATGACTGTCGGGTAGCGCCCCATGAAGGTCTTTGCGCTTGCGACCCTAGGAGGCGTGGTCCAAGATCGTCGTCGTATTCAATGAAAAGAACTCTCTTCAGACAAGCCGGGAGCTGCTCCAACGCATTTTTTATATGTTCATAATCATCAATCTTGAAACATAGAATAAACAAGTCCTCTAGAGCCTCGCAAGAACGTATTATGTTGGGCAGGGTGGTATAGTACTGATCGTAATTGATATCCGGAGCGTCATCGCCGTTGGAGTACACTGTATCCTCATCAATCACAAGTTCCAATGACTTGGTGGATAAGCGTCTGGGTATCTCCTGTAGCTCGTCGAAGAAATCTAAAGAAAAAGGACATGTAACCAGCCTGAGGCGAGTGAGATGGAAAACATTGAGCGACTTGATGATTTCCTTTTCCGCACCGCCAAATGAGACGTCCGTGAGCGACAGACTCTTGAGCGATTTAAGCACAACCTTCCCTTTCGCAAGAATATACTCCGAGAAGAAATTACCCTTGAAGTCTCTATACCGAGCCTTGTGATGTCGCCAAGTCCTTTCCGCGTCTTTCCAATTCACGAAATCCAGCTCCAGAGACTCTAGTTTGCTGGCGCAGGCTTTCAGCTGGAGAAATTGTGCCAGGGCCTCGAAGTAAACGGGATTGCAAAAACCTCGCCACGTGAGCGATTTCAGGTTGGTGAAGGATGTTAAATCGATAACAGGGTCGTCGGACGGGATGCAGCATGAGTCTGTGGTAAGATAAAAGACTTCGAGACTCCGCTGTCGTGTTGCGAAGGGACCATCAGGACTGAGGATATGTTTTGGAAGACAGGTTCCGGTGTCCCACTTGAAGCTTCGAAGAGTGTTCTCAGGGATGCGAGAAATGAGTCTCCCCAAGCTTTCACAGACCCGTGCCAACATGTTAGGATCCCTGTGATGCACACATCTCTTGTGCGTGAGTTCCCAGATTGGCATTCTGATTGAAAGCTCCCGCAGCCCGCTCAACTTGTTGGAAGGGAACCCATCACATTGTTTGATGAGATCGGTGAAATTCTCATTTTCTGAACAGTAGAATGTGACGTTGTGGTATAGATGCTGTGTTGCGATTATGGAAACGGCGCGAGAAACCAAAGAGAGTGATTTGAGGTCTGCGATACGAGGCGTCTTGAGATGGATTAGTATGTGCGATGAAGGAGGGGTAAATAGTGGGGTACTTTGTCAAGTATGAGAGAGAGAATCTCTGTTGGGATATGATCCAGCATTGCAAGTCTTGATTGTCAATAGTGAGACTCAAGATTTGATTTCTCGCCCCGAAAATATGTAGGAGAGGGTCATGCGTAGGATGAGGAGACGCGACTTTGTAACATTAAAAACATGTATGCCCTTAGCGAACTTCGCCGCATAAACTACCCACTCTTCGGCCCAGCAGGCACCAACAGCGCCTCAGCAAGGAGAAACTCTTTGATTGGTGCGAGATTAGCAATTAAACAGATGATTTTGTACCCACCTTAATAAAGGACAAGTAAATCTACTCAAAGCATTTATTTTCGTAGAAATGTCTCGTCGGCATGGTGTGTTTACTTTGCTATTTCACTTTCGGCTAGGCTGTCGCTTCCCCTGAAACCTTATCGCTTATCCACTAGCCTACGACGTAAGGCCCCGTAATTTCTTTGCTGACGACTGGAGCTTGTGCAAGTGTCGCATTGCATCCTCGAGAATATCCTCACACAATGGCCTTCCAGCTGGGCCCCTGGACTATCCTCAGTATTATCGTAGGCCTGCTGGTGATCACTCCATCAATAATGGGTCTTTTCGGTGGCAATAAATTCGATGTAAAGGGCAAGGTACGGCGCAAGGCTCCCTGACCATCCCCAGCCTTGCTAAACATTAAACAGACCGTCCTTCTGACCGGCGCATCAGAGGGTATGGGCAGAAGTGTTGCTATACAATTGTCGAAGAAAGGAGCGAATGTCATAATCGTATCGCGAAATGTCAGCAAATTGGAAGAGGCATTGGGAGCAGTAAAGGTACAATATCTGTCTTTAGGAGGAAGGCTGTGGAAGCTTATATGATTATTTCAGGCCGCGGCGACAAATTCCTCCCAACGATCCCACTATATCAGCGCGGACCTAGGAGTTGAAAACGAGAATGAGCGAGTGATTGATGAGGCAATAGCATGGAACAAAGGCCAACCGTTAGACGTGGTATGGTGCATCGCCGGAGCCTCCTACCCAAGTATATTCCTCGAAACCTCTCGACAGATCAAACGTTGGCAGATGGATGTGAACTACTGGTCAGCCGCGGACATGGCACAGGCAATATTGAGCAAATGGTTGGCGCCGGATGCTGTGACTACAGGCTCCCCGAAGCATCTAATATTCACGAGTTCGGTTGCGGCTTTCTATCCGATTGCTGGATATGCATCGTATGGACCTGCGAAGGCGGCGATGAGGTGTCTATGTGACTCATTGGCGCAGGAAATACTGCTGTATGGCGACCATGTTAAGCTCCATACAGTATTCCCGGGTACAATTGATAGTCCAGGGTTGATAAATGAGAATAAGACGAAGCCGGACGTTACACATATTCTAGAGGAATCTGATGAGGGATTTTCGCCTGATGCTATGGCTGCAGGAGCTATCAAGGGTTTGGAGAATGGGGAGTACTCGGTCTGTGTTGGGTTGTTGGGACAGATAATGCGTGCTGCAAGTTGGGGATGCTCGCCGAGGAATAATTGGTTGTGGGATACGTTTTTGGCGTGGATTCTGGCGATTGCTTGGTTCTTTGTGCCGATGGATATGGATGGGAAGGTGAGGGCTTATGGGAAGAAACATGGACATCCAAGTACGTACCCGAAGAAGGCATAGGCTGGACGTAATGTCAGGAGCGCGGGGATAGAGTTTGTGCAATACATTAATTCTTTAACACGATCGCTTGTCCGATCTTGGATTATATCCCGAATGACAATTCAGCGTGGTATGAGATCGATCTTGCATTCCTCCGTCACTTCCGACCACCAGGCCTCGCTTATCGTATTGACAGTGGCCCGCATTTGTAGCTGCGGTGCTCGGTAGCTTTACGGAGGGCACCTAAAAACGTTCATTCGCCTGCAAGCAAATCGACAATCCCAGTCCATCCTCGAGCTCGAGCAATATCTGCTGCATCACCTACCACACGACTTTCTTTCTCCACAGCTCCATCAACCCGTTCGTCACTCTTCGTCGTCGAGTCTTGTGGGGCTTTCGCGATTTCCACACTGGCTGATGGAGCAGGCTTTGGTTGAGACGTGTATTTGGACCAAGAATCCAGAGTTGTACCCGCCAGGAGTTTTGCATGTGGATCGGCTTCCTTGTCCAAAAGGAACTTCACAACAGTCTCACTACCTCTATACGCAGCATCATGAAGTGGTGTTCTGCCTATGGAGTCTGACTCGATGGTAGCTCCGCGCTCAATCAAAGTCCTCGCTATAGAATCAAAGCCACCGAAGCATGCCCAATGCAAGGCTGTTCGTCCTTCTTTATCCCTCACATTGACGGCAACTCCATGTCCGAGTAGAAGGTCCACGATCTCGGCTTTGCCAGTCCGGGAAGCTTCAGTCAATGGTGTTCGACCGGTCAGATCGGGAAGTGCTGCGAAAATTCCTTTGGTGAGGAGTAATGCGACCACTTCGGCATTTCCTGAGCACACGGCACAGGAGAGTGCATTCTTCCCGTCAACTCGGGATGCGGTGATATCTGCTCATGCGTCGAGGAGAATCTTAACGGCGGCTTGGTAGCCTTGCTCGAATGCACAGATGATTGGTGTACATCCCTCGATTCCAACAAAAGGTTCATCCGCTTTACAAGCTGCCAGACAGCATGGTGGTGCAATGACATTAACATTAGCCTCGTGCTGCAAAAGAATTGGTAAACCATCAGCGCTGTTAAATCCCGGCCATCTGGTAGCTGTGTGCAAAGGCGTCCTTCCGAATGAAGAGACAGCTTCGATATTCGCACCAACCTGGAAACTCGAGGAGGGTCTGAATAGTGGAAATATGTCCGTGGGCCGAAGCCCGGTGGAGAGGTGTCACGGAGCCGGGTTCCGCATCTGCTGGATTGGCATTGCCGTGCTTCAGCAGCATTTCAGCTACCTCAAAATAGGCCCACGAACACGCGTAGTTTAAAGGAGTTCCCCCATCCTTTGAAAGTACATTCGCGTCGGCACCAGATTTCAGGAGAAACTCGACTACCTCTATGCTGCCACTACTCGCGGAATAGTACAACGGGGTCTGACCGTCTTTTGCTTGTAACCGCAAATCAGCGCCATGTTTTAGCAGGAGATCGGCCATCTCCTTCTTGGAATGTGATGACGCCCAGTATATGGGGGTTTCTCCAGAAATCGAGCGCGCATTCACGTCAGCGCCGTTGATCAATAACATCTCAGCTATATTAAGCTCGTTCGCGATGGCTGCAAAGTGCAGTGGCGAGTCCCCTCGAACATTGGCTGTGTTGATGTTCGCACCATTTTCAACAAGTAACTTTACAATACTAAGTAACCCGGTTTCTGCAGCGAATGACAAAGGAGTCCTTCCGAGGTAGCCACGGTCATCTACCGAAGCCCCGGCTCTGATGAGACTTCGAATAGTTGACTCTCGGGCACGACTGGTTGTACGTAAGCGCTCATGAAGAAAAAACACACAAGCATAATGTAAGCTTGTCTGCTCATACTCGTCTTTGTGGTTACAGTCAGCTCCGTATTGCAAGAGTACCTCCATTATCTCGTCGAGACCACCGAATGAAGCCCACTGCAGTGCGTTGCTGGCCAGCTCAGAGTCTGTATGGACTGCGGAAGTATGCTCCAAAAGGAGCTTACTGGCTTCCAGGTGGCCAAATTGGCTGGCCATACTTAAGGGAAGTCGGCAAATCTCGTCAATAACGTTTGGGTTCTGGCCATGATCTAGTAAAGACTGGATAATCTTTACTGAACCACCATACGCGCCCCAGTGGAGTGTTGATGTCTGGGAGTTAGCATTGTTCTTGGACATCAAGCTCGCGCCTTGAGAGAGAAGGATCTCGAAGGCACTCTCATGGCCCGAACACGCCGCAGTCTGGAGTGAGCTGATGCCAGAGTTGTTGACAACATCAATCAAAGCACCACGCCTTAGTAGCTCATGTATCAAAAAAGGTTTGCCCGTTGCGCTGGCGATGATAAGTGGAGTATCGCCCACTACGTCCTGATATTGTACTCTGGCTCCACGCTCAAGAAGTGGATAAAATATCTGGTCTGGATTGTGACCTTGTATGGCAAAAGTGAGAGCTTCGTAGCCATGAGTACAAACTTGAGCAAGAATGTTGGCACCTTTTTCCAGAAGAGTCATGATAGCATCAAGCTTTCCAAACCAACAAGCAATGTGTAATGGTGTACATCCTTCGAACTTATGAGGATCTCGGATCAAACCAGAACAGCATGGACTTGCGAGACGCGCCTTGAACGGCAACGCAAAGTCGATCTCACTCCCGCCATCCAGGAGTCTATGAATATCGGTGACACTCCCTAACGCTGCAGCTTTGTGAAGCGGTGGGAGATCATCTGTGACAAGTTGTTTGATGAGTGCTTCTGCTGGGGTCTGAACACCCGGTATCTCACGGTGATAGTGTACTGTCTTGAACACTGTCTCTATCTCCCTTCTTTGATTGGTGAGACTAGACAGAGGATCTGTGCTTCGTGCCTCCAGAGCATTTTCTTCTGCCTTCGAAGGAGGGTTATTGCCAGACGCTGCATTTGTAATATCTTGAAAGGGTCGGATCTTGTCGAATATGCGAAAAGTAAGCTGGCATTTCTGACTAGTACAACAGTCAGCAAATCGTGGAGAGCTTCTGACGGCAATGTCTTACCATTGACGACGTCCTCTAGAGAGTTTGTGGCCAGAACAAACAACTTTGCACCGGGGACAGTGATGCATGTCGAAGGATTGGGCAGCGGGAAATACAACATTGAGAGACAACTTCATCCCTGCGCGAATTTGGTTTGCCCAGTTGGAACGCTCCAGAACTATTCCGTCAGAATCTTCATCAGTGAAAGCGTATTCCTGCTTCAGGATCTTGTTCCTTCCAGGGATGTCTCGATACATTATAACCAAAAGCTTGTGAATGTCCTAGAGCCTTGGTTAATCAAAGCAAGTATTTGATTCGAGCTTTCCTGCTTACGTCTAAGGAGCCGACAAGTACAATAGGTAGCAGCACAGACCGACCGATTGCATCCAATAGGGTCACATGGTCTGATAACCAAGAGCCTCCTTCCCATGGATATCCCAAACTGGATGGAATCGAGCTGATAGTTTCCATGGCCATAGAAATTGCTGCCATGCCGACTTTGATGTCGAGGACATCGGAATGAATCATAGCAGAGGTTTGTGCAATCTTTCCTGTATGCAGACTTGGCCATATATCAGTCCAAGGTGGTGCTATACAATAATAAAAAAAAACGTACTGCGATAGAATTTGACAGTATATATTCAGGGTCTTCAGGTGCCAAGTTAGGTTACTATCGACCTGAAGAATCTCGTCTTTTCGTGACAGCCATGTGAGCTTTCTCACGTTTCTGACGATTTTCGATCCTTGATTACCGAAAAAAGCATCTTCATATGGCTTCAGCGATTTTCTGAAACCGTCCAATATCTCCCCACATTTCTTCCACTCTCTTTCGATGGATATAAGGATATCCTGGGTAACTGAATCAGCGCCATCGGTCAGTTTCCCTGGACCACATTGCCCGTAGACACCAAATGAGACGACTAGCACTTTCTGCAGCGATTCGAGCGTGGTGAGGAGGGCTTGCACCTCCGCAATAGATCCCTTAGAACTATCGAGCGCCTGGGCAAAATCTTTGATCAGCAGGATAGAGGCGACAAAATCACCTGCGGAAAACCCGAAAGACATTACAATCGTTTATGGACGGACAAGAAAGATTAACTCATGAGTGTATCGATTTTGTGCAAACAATTGTCGCTAAAGATGACCTGAACCCAAAAGGAAGGGAAGGCAATCCACCATGTCTATTCTAATGGGATAAATTGAAAGCCTTGGAATTTAATTTATCGTGCTAGGCTGACACAAGCTGGGTGAAACTTGTAATTCGGGGCATCATGGTGGCTGTGTCAGAGGGCGGCCTACGAGGCGAATCGACAGCGAGGCTGCAGAGAGACCTTTGAAAATGCCCAATAGATTCAGAAACTCATGCACCCAACCTACAGTTGCATGACTACATGATAAATTCGGGCCTAGCTCGAATGGGGCTATGACAGCTATGGAAACACAAAAGTAGCTGGAGTGGTTGCCTAGATAGCTTCAGATCTGTGTTAAAAGCTTATCAGATGTCAGAACAGTACAATGTTGACTCTGGTTGCAGAATGTGCAGAAGTATTAAAAGCTTAGTAAAAAGCTACCAAGAAGTCTACTATCTATGTATTTCAATGTCTTGAGATTCGAGATGCCAGTCTTATAGGCACTTTGACGATCCACTCCAGGGACCATTTACCGACATGGGAGGAGTCACTTTATTGCACCGAGCAGGCACTTTAGCTGTTTAGTGGGTCATATGAGTATATTACTTAAAACCAACTCTGATGATGAACTGTTGATCGAAGTGCTTATTAGTTTTACCTGGGTAAATGTATCCCGACTCTCTTATAACGAAGTACACAGGTTCACTGGAGTAATTTCAGCAAAACTATTGCGTGCAGACAATGCTTAAACATGCACACTTATCTCGAATTTCTTTTTATGCTCTTTGTGTCTAGAATATCGTTCAAGGGTTGCATTAGCGCGGTGTGTAACATGTTAGGCTTAGGGATGGATGGGCGAAAGCTTGCCCTCTTTGTTAACGTGCATACATTTGAATACTGACTAAGAGCCAGGAATCAAAGGCATAACGCATCAACCGTGGCTTAAATAGTACGTTGAGGATCAGAAAACGCATCCAAGTTCGAAGACTTTTGCCAAAATCGATCTCTTCAAGGGTAGCGAGGGTCAGATAGTTGCAGGCGTTGAGATGTTGGATGTTTCTGACGGCACCGAGCAGCAGCTGCGAGCATCAGTGACGGCCGCCGTCATCAAGAGCTTGGTTTATGAATCAATGAATAATCGCTATGAAGATGTCATCGAAGCTCACCCGGAAACATTAGAATGGGCCTTCAATACCCCCACAGAAGAGCAGCATCCTTGGTGCAACTTGACGCAATGGCTTGAGACTGGTGATGGTATTTATTGGGTTTGTGGAAAGGCTGGGTCAGGCAAGTCGACCTTGATGAAACATGTGTTCGACAGCACCAAAACCCGATTGCTCTTAAAAAAATGGTCTGGTGAAAACCCACTTTGCATTGCAAGCTTCTTTTTCTGGAACAGTGGTTCAAGGGAGCAAAGATCTCAACTCGGATTTCTGCGTTCTCTATTATTCCAGGTTTTGACCCAACTCCCAGAACTCATTCCTTCCATTCTCCCTGAGCGTTGGGCACAGCACTATAAGAAGGCTGTAGGAAAGCATGGGGTTAAAGGGGATATTCTCGGCTCTTGGAACCTACGGAGACTTATCGCTGGTCTAGAGAATCTAGTTCGGCAGAAGCCTTTACCTTCGAAGATCTTCTTTCTCATCGACGGGCTTGACAAATTTGACGGCGACCATGAGGAGATAGGTAGACTTTTTTACAAAATTTCTTCATCAAGTCATATCAAAGTCTGCTTGTCCAGCCGGCCTTGGGTTGTCTTCGAAGACCACTTCGGGAGCCTGCCAATGCTAAGGCTCCAAAATTTGACATATCTTGATATCGAGAGATACGTGAGGGATAAGCTCTGCTCTAACATGGCGTATCAACATTTAGTGGATCGAGAGCCCGATGTAGCAGAGGAATTGGCCCACGAAATTGTGTATAAAGCAGACGGTGTATTCTTGTGGGTTGGACTCGTTGTGCAGTCCTTGCTGAAAGGAATTCAAAACAGAGACGAAATCTCGGACTTGCAAGGGGGATTGCGTCTCATACCAAGGGAGCTGGAGCCTCTATATCAACGGTTGCTAGAACTGATCGAGCCTGTATATCTGCCTTGGGTTTCCAAGACTATTCAGATTCTTCGTGCCACTACCAACACTACAGATGCGCCTTTCCAAAAAGTCTTCGACGAAAAATCTTGGAGTCTCATCGCCAACTCTACGCTCCTTCTTTTTGGTCATTAACAAGGACGTTGATATTACTACGCTTCAAGGCACAGCCACAAGATCGGAACACTGGAAGCCTCAAAGGAATCTGCCCCTAGACCAACTCGTTCTGCCGACCTATTCTCTCAATATCCGCTGCGTCTCCAGTACAATACTTTCATAGAACTGCTGGAGATTTCCTTGAGTCAGATGAGATTTGGGCGAGGCTTTTATTGCAGACGAGAGAGTCAGATTTCGACCCTAACACTGCGATGATGAAGTCGTTTTTGATCATGCTTCAAATAGCACTACTCAACGACTCTGCAGGTACTGCTATCAGAGAGTATCACATGCCGCATATCGCGAGAGATCTTATGATATATGCACACCATGCCGACGCACATCATCCAAGTCAAGGCCTCCAGGTCGCATTGCTGCAGCACTTAGACCCTATAATGACGCTCCACAACCACGCATGGATCGCGGAATTACTTCCACGCGCAGCTGGCTTCACGACACTTCTAGAACTTGCTGCCATCTACGGTCTCCGGGCATTTGTAGCCCAAGAGATACCAAGGCTAGGTGGGACGAGGTTTCGAGAGTTGGCGACGAATGTACTTCACTACCTTCTACCAAGTAGGGACAACCATGTATACACTGGTGCTCCCCTTCCCAGGGTGGAAGTCGTTCAAATGTTGCTCTCTCTCCGCGCCGATCCTAATGTAGGTGGTAACGTAGAGAGTATAGAGAGCCGATTGGTCTCTTTTCACGTCAACTTAGACGCCTACGCCGATGATGAGAATGAGGATGAGGATCATGAAGATTTTCGGAAGGGCAAGACGGATTATTATGGTTGGAACGATGAAACATATGACAGTAAAGTTTTACAACGCAGATACATCGAAATTATGTTGCTGCTAGAACAGCCTCGAGTGGATCCTGAAGCCAAGCTACAAAATTGTCGCCGTGGACGCAATACCGCCGAAGTCATCGAGAGCAAAGTTGCACCAAAATTGCCACTTGAAACATCCCCTCTTCCCAAAATGATTCAAAGACGAATTGAGGCGACGCAGAAAAGAGTGCCGAAAAGAAAAAGGAGCCGGACTCGCGACACCGGCGAACTCAGCGACACGTCAAGATGATTATGCAACCTCCTCCTCTGATAAAAATTCACATCTCTCGTTGCTGGGCGTTAGTGTGGTTCAGAAGCTATAGAAAAGCGCTATGAAGAAGCTACGAAACAGGTAGACTCTGGCTCACTCTGGCAAGTATTTTCCATGATGTACAGAAGGATCCAGGGAGATCATGTACGTCAGACAGACGTAAAATCTAGATGTCAGTTGATCAATACTGGTCGAGTTTGTAATGTATCCAACCATTTCTTTTCTTTTCTTTTCAAGGTCATTGTATATCACATATTGTCGTGTTGAAGCTGCGAAGCGAGGCACTTTTCACATGCTTGTCACATATTCAGCACACTTACAAGCCATCTTTGTATTACGAAGAGTATCATTATATCTTCTGCAACCAATCCTTATCAAGAAATATTACTGCATTTTCTTTTGTGTATATATACTTTCTGCCGACAAGAAGCGGCCTATACATATCCATAGCCAAGATTTCTAACAATGAATTACATGTAACTCAAGTGGACAGAAATGCAGTGATTAGACATGATGTCCCAGTCTTCCATAGTCACCATGCGCTTTACATTGAAAAGAATCAGTGCTTCAACCCATCATCATGGCTTATAACCTGCAGATTACTTCTCATTACCGGAGGTGGTGTCTCGGGCGCCCTTGAGGTCTTCAAGTGTAGGTGACGGAGAATTGTCAACAGTCCAATGCATCATAGCACCCAAGTCCGTAACACGCTTGGGAATCTGAATGGTGGTTGTCGAGGTAGGTAGCGGAGGATCGTCAGCTATCCAGTGCATCATCGCCCCGAGATCTTCGGATCGGGTGACAAATTTGGTGGTAGGAGTGGACTGCATGAAAAACGACAAGTTAGTATGGCTATTCCGAGCATACTGCCAATTCGGAGGCGATGGGACGGAACTCACCGAGTGTTCTATGCGGGCAGCAATTGGGGCTGCAACACCACCGGTTCCGTAGAAGGCAAATGCTATGAAGACGAGAGCAGTTGCTGTATACATTTTGATTCGATGTAGAGCAGGTCTAAAACCTGGTTGAGTTTAGTCAAAGTGATGCTACAGCCAGAGGGCCTTAATGAATCAAGTGAAGAGGGTTGAAAACTCACGATTTTAAATCGGTTAAGTATCGTACGTTGAAACGAAGTATGACTTGGGGAGAACTGAAACTGATTTTGACGACTTGGGGAGCAGTACTTATAGCCCGAATGTGTCTGAAGTCAGGAGATGAGAAACTTTGGTCGTCCAGCACAGTTCAGATATCGCCACAATATTCCATGAAGGCGGACCCATTTTGCGATTGGACGCCTCGCGCAGTTCACCGATACAGATGGACCCTGCTTGCATCTCAATAAGGTGGAATTGATTGTTGGTTTCGACTATGGTGGCGTATATCTTCCCAGCTTCACGGCCGAGCGTATCGAGGTCGAAGCCGAGCCGTGTTTATTAACTGGAATTTCGAGCTCAGGTTTCTGATCTAAGCGAGGCGTTATTTCTCACTCAAGATGTACAATAGATCAAGATGTACAATAGGTCTGAATAAAGACTAAGAGCTGATAGGATGCGAGCTTAGTGGCATCAAGAGTACACAATCCGAAGCGATTAATGTTTCTGGTTAGCTATATGACCAAGTCAAACTCCACCGTCGAAATCAGTTAGCATCGATATTCATGGTCCTAACAATATTAATTCAAACCAACAATACATACCCGACATATCACAGGTCATGATGCCCACCGCCTTGTTGAGAAGACCGGGTGAGTTGAGACGAGCCGCCGGATCTTGGCTTCCCAAAGGAATCGCGGCAGACAATCCTCGATCGCAACATTTCAGTGGGCAGTAGACAGAAGATTTTCAATGATGGCTTCGATGCGTATCCTTCATTGGCTATTTGTCTAAGAGTAGTTTCCCAACTCCACTTTGGAGAATCCTCTGTCGATCCGTACGAGGGTTTCGGTCATTTCATAGTCCAATATACTTCTTACTTCGCATGGACTTGACGACTGAACTCCGAGACTCACTTCAGACGTATCGAGTAGTCAGAGCAACGTGTCAGCAAGCCACGATGTCAACTGAGAAATGTTCTTACGCGGCTGTCAACACACAAGATCAAGAAATACCCAAAGTTAAGACAAGCAAAACTGTTCGAAGGAACGCTTTCATCAAAGCGTTTATAGTTCTTGAATTGATGCATATTATGCTGTTTCTTGCTTTCTACAGCTATTGGCATATTTTCTGGCAGACCTCGAAGTCCGAACACAGCCTGGATAAATGTGAGCAGCATATCCGAGTTTGAGATTGAAGCTGACCAGAGATCAACAGATTTTGATCTGTATGAATACAAATCGGTTCGGGAATTCTATGGTGACTGGAAGAAGATGAGTTTGAGTGACGAATCCGAAAAGCTTCTCGAGCAGATTCAGGAAAGTGAGTTTGACTGTAAAACACAGTCTCTAGGCTTGTGACTGATTACAGCAGCTGATGGAGTTGTTGCTATCGATACCCAGTGGGCAAGGGCCCATGACTACGCACCTACGTTGGCACATCCTTACGACGAAAGCAAGAGCATCTACCAAATTGACATGTTCCACTCCATGCACTGCATCGTAAGCACACTTCGAAATCTGTGCTCAGTACAAAAAGCGAGTCTCTTTCTAATGGTTGCCTAGGGCCGTATACGTAACAAGTTGACCTCGGAAATGTCGCTGCAAGAGTGGCCACGGAACGATAAGCACACTCTACACTGCCTCGATTATCTTAGAGAACAGCTGATGTGCAACGCGGATCTGACTTTAGAGGGAACTGATGACCTTCTCCACTTCAACAAAACGAGCGGACATTTGTGCCGGGACAATGACGCGATTATGCTATGGGCAAAAGAACATCATTGGGAGGGGCATCGAGAGTTTGTGACGAAATCTACTGGGTATACATAGAAACAAGTTCGAGGAGAGTGATTCAATATCGCGGTTGAGATGTAACCATGTGTCCTACAAGTTGATAGCGATATGATCAATAGACAAGATCAAAAGACGACGCATGTCTCCATCTCAGATCTCAGATGCTCTGTTGAGGTCTGCTTTAGGTTACAATCGTAGATCTGTTACCACATCCATGAACAGTGAAATCTTGAAGTCCAATCCTTGCGATCGGATGTTTCGTAGTTTGTAAGCATATGATCGGATATCATTTCTGTCTAACCGGGAGACGGCCGAACCATGCTGTTGGTAAAGAGATTTCCGGGTCACACCAGATCTGCTGACACCGATTGTGATAAGCGCATTCCCCATAATACCCAAACAGAAGTACCCGCATGAAATGCGCGAGGTGCGCCAATTGCGCCGAGAAGAGAGCGTAGATTAAGGTATATGTCTACCATCAGAAGTTCACATGCATGATTGGCCGGGAGAAATTCAATAAATTGGCAGAGAACACAAAAGTACCTACATTGAATGCGCGATGCAACAGATACTCAAGCGACAAGGCTTGGCTCACAAAAGTACCCAGACTGCGACTTGCAACAAGAAAAGCGCTCATGGAATTTATTTCCATTCTTTGGTAGGGCCCATAGCGCAAAAGGACCCTCCAAATATTTTATTCATATTCGGAGTTATCTTACTCAATCGTTGCTTTGTAAACATAGGAATACGGGCAACCTCCGCACCCACGATCTCGTTTAACCGTATCCACCCTGGCAAAAGCCAACTTTGATCGGACATAAATCTTATGGAACGGAGTAAGTCCCTGGTCAGCAAACAACCCGAATGTTGGACCGGGTGTGGACCGGGTGGAATGGAGCTCATTCCGAGTTGACTCTCTAGGTGCTGAGCTTTTCTCTAGTCTCCATAAATGGTACCTTGGAGCGTACGTCTTTTTCGACTTTAAACGGCCAACCGGGGACGTGCCATTCATCGCCTGAGTTCCCGCCACCAACCGGGCCAGAGCATCTAGTGTGCGCCCTGAAATATTCCAAAGACATGACCGACCTGGTCCAACCAGGTCATGACCATACAGTAGTATCCTCTGCTGTGCTTTTGAGGCTTTTGCAGATGGACTGATTGGAACGGAAGCACCTAATGATGAACCTCGCATGGCCCAGCACCGTGTAAATCTCATGCTTGTTGTTTTAGTGAAGCTGTCCAAGTTTTGTGTCAAAAATACAGGGAATGAGGTGCAGATTCGGTATATGTCCAATAATTGGCATCCCTGTTCACTTGAAGGTCCCTGGAGACGTGTTTCAAATTGTGGAAATATATCTTGTCATTCTTGGCGTCCAATCGAGCGCAATTGACAGAGACTCAGTGCAAAGGTTCGTCAGTTGACATTCGAGTCCACGAATATGTGTATTTGAGACGTCTATAATGATTCGAATCGACTGAGTTTGCTGTCGGGCTTTCCATCTTTCAGACTTTGCACGTTGGACTTCTCATTCACGAGATGACTACTGGACTTCGGAATTTGTAGTCTTAGTCTTTTCGATTAGATCATGTGGTATATGACAAAATCTAGATGGTCTAATGTACATTCGGATTACACGTATCATACTTGTGACCTGATGGCGCATAACTGCCTTGTTGTGTTGATTCAAGTAATAATTAAGTTAAGCGAGTGGCGAAAGTTTCCAACACTTTCACGTGATGCATTCGACTTTGTAGGTAGGTATGCCGTGAACCCTTGACGGCAGTTGGCGATCTAGCTGATTGAGGATTAATTAGCAGTCTCTTGAATTTCGTACTGCAGACGTTAATGCGAAAATTCATCGCTACTCTGGCGTAAACTTCTTCTTAGTGTCCTTAGCTTTTCAACTCGTGCCGAATGAGTCAGTGTAGCCCATTCTCTCCGCAAACTTCAATACAAAACTATCTTTACATTTGGTGAATTGAGCAATTCGCTCAATTTAAATTGCTTTCTACGACGGCGTAGTCCATAGTAGTTGGCAATTGATCGAAAGCGACACGACTGCTCGCAACCAGCTCCGAACGAGTACTAACTTTACCTTGTTAATCTAGTTTATGAAACAAGAACAACTATGAGTCACACTGAATTGTACTTTGAATGATCTAATTTGGCTTTTGTACGAGTATAAGTCCCTCAACCTAAGCCTAGTTCATTCAATATTATTTGTACACATTGCGTCCTTTGCTCCTTCCCTCTACAGCAGACCGCTTCCGGTGACCTTGAGAGTTTCAATGCTATTTTTGAACCAACTACCATTGAGAATCATTAGTTTCGAACCTTTTTAGGAGAAGATTACATAATCATAATATCAACATATCGCCAGACCTGTGTACCGACATGTCCAACCTGGAAATTGAGTCGTCCGAGCATCAAAATCCTGACGCCGAATGCGAAGTCCCCTCGGAATCGACACTCTTTCCGAAAATCACAGGCAAGATCGGCGAGCTGATTCGCAATTACCGCAATGTCAACCGCATAGATCCCACCATACCGCCTAGCAAAACTAACATTCTCAACCCCGACACGCCGAACCTAATGCACTTAACAGGCACAGTCAAGCTACACGGCACTCATGCGGATCTTGTGGTCTACGACGATGGCACAATCCGAATTCAGTCTCGGAATCGCCTCAGCCTGGACCCAGAAAATGGTAACCACGACGTTGCTAGACACTTCAATCCTCTCAGGTCGAACGTGCTGAAAATAAGAGATACGATTCTGGCCAGATTTAGGAACCTGAATCCTGCGAGCGATGTGTCGAATGAACATCCAGTCATCATCGCAGGCGAATGGGTTGGTCCAGGTATTCAAAGGGGCTCTACGTTAGGTCTGCAAAGGCTGGCGATGCGATACTTCGTCATCATCTCCATAGCCATCAATAACAAATGGGTGCCGGATGAGGCCTATGCAGATATCGAAGATGCCGATGCAGGGATCTTGAACATTTCTCGAGGTGGCTTCTACCACGAAGTTTTGGATTTCAAGGATCCCGAGCCATGCTCAAATAGAATCTTGGATCTTACACTGGCTGTGGAGAAAGAATGTCCGTTCAGTAAGACATTCGGCGTTTCTGGAGTTGGAGAGGGGATTGTTTGGAAAGTTGCCCCGCCTTTAGGGGAGGATGCTAGATTTTGGGTAAAGACAAAGGGACCTCTGCACGACGTCAGCAATACGGATCACTTGAAGAAAGTACTGCCAAATACGGACGCGAGGGATAAGGCGAGAGCTTTCGCTGAGGCAGCTGTGACGGAGACGAGGTTGCAACAGGGATGGGATTACCTGGGCGAGATGGGGATCTGGAGAAATACGAAAGCGATACCGATGATGTTGGGCTGGGTTGTCAACGATGTGCTGGTTGAAGAAAAGAGTACGATTCAGGACCTGGGGATTGATGTGAGTGCCTTGAAGATGGGTATTGAGAATATAGCGAAAGATTGGTTTTTGAAGACACTGAAGGAGGAAAAGGACCAGGCCTGAATCATGGTAAAAGATCTATGAATTAGCGTGTATCGAGGGAGGTAAATTATATTTTGTTATTTCTTTATCGTTCTTAGTTTTGAATCCCGCTTGGTGCGTCGCCTCAAGCTTCTCTCAGAAGTGGACCAACCTTGAGCGGCCTCGAAATCGTGAATTCCTCGCGCTCTGGCAAATGGTCCGGGCACCAATATATCATCGCATACCTGAGCCAATGAGCATACGTGTCTGGCACTATGTCACTGCCAGGATTCTTCCTCCACAGACTCCCCAACGTCTCAGGGTGAACTCGTAAGATCATGCCATGCGCCAGTTTAAACCCAAAACTTTTAGTCAAACAGGAGATGACAATGCTTCTCGCCGCGGTCTGGTCTTCGCTCTCATCGGGTCCTGTTATTGGCAAGCTTAATAATCAAAGGCTTTCTGCCCGTCCCACATCGTAAGGGCGTTGATCAACTGAGCTCCAGCGATGAATTCGATCGCGTACACGTGATCTCTGACATACTCAGGGCCGTTCCATCCTCCTTCCTCATCCACCAATCCCATCGCTAGCGAAAAAACCTGGCCTTGAACGATATAGTCCGTCAACATTTTACTCGTTTCCAATTCGTCGTGCTTCCCTTGCTCGTCATCAATTGAGAAGCTACCCCCCATCAAGGGCACTCCTTTCAGTAAAGGACTCGCATGCATGCCTTCCGTGCTGGTCTTGACCTCCCACAACTTCAACAAGAGGCGGTGAGCACGCTCGAACAGTGGATTGTTCTGCTTGCAGCAGAGGAAGTAGTTGGTAAGGCTGTATTCGTCTGCCTGTCCGGCGTGGTAGGAGAGAATTTCATATTCTGATGAAGCATCGCCAACTGTCTTGTTCCACAACGCATCAAGGTCACCGATTTGCATGAAGCCAACATCGGTGTATACTCCCCCATACTTTAACAGAAGGGGCAATCGCACGAGATCGCTCGTGTGTTGCACCGCATAGGTACCTGTAATGGTACCCTTAGCAAAGGCCTGCGGGAATAGCGTGGGATCATTGACGTCGACGAATTTCTCGATATTGCGAGGAGAGCCAGGCTGCTTGTCGACCACATAGATCGTCCATCCGGCTTTCGAGAAGCGCCGATGCCATGCTCGAACTGTACGCTGGGTGTACGGATACATGGTTTCGTAGCCGCTGTGCCAAAAGAAAAATATATTTTTGGAGCCGGAAATAGGTTTCGGGTTAAGAATCGCTTCATCAATTTCTGAGTCTGGACGGAGGTCAAGCTCTTCTCTTGGAATGGCATGCATACCCGCAGGTATGAGATATTGAGATGGGCCCCCCATTGCGATGAGCTGCGCGGGTTATAGCTCTGTTTTGCTGTGTCGCTGTAATGCCAAGGTGTAACGTAGACTTCAAGATCGTACGCGAGGAAGGGTTGTAGCTTGTGATGGACGGGAGCGCTGATTTAAATCGTTGGCTCCTTGATCGAATGACACAGACTCTCTGGACTGTATAAGATGCAGTCTAGGACTCTACGCTGATGGAGCCGGTGTACTTTTTATAATTTTTGAATTCCACAATAGCCGAGTCAACAATGGTCCGTGGTGAGATCGACGTGGCTTCGGCAAGACTCAGAATGAGTCGAGGTGGCTGTGCACGTGCAGAATTCAGCTCAATTTGAAAGACAAACGGAAGAACGATCGATCAGTGGATCACGAAGCCTAGCCTCAATGGAAACAATGACTTCTTTCTTCATCTCAGGTGTGCATGTGCGCGTAGAGCTGCTGATACAAGGCAAGGTTGAGGGGAACCACACTACACGTGATATCTAGGAATGACCGGAGTGCTTTCTATTGTGCTGGTGCACACGTATGTATGGGATCACAAGAGAATGGATTTCATAGTCTTAAGCTGCTGGATTTTGAAGTCCCCGTCTATATGTCGAGATTCTCAATGATAAGCATGACTTCCCCAGACCCCTCGACTAGCGCGTCTTCGCTGACAAATGTGAGCTCTTCCTTGGCATGTGCCGCTAGCAACAATTCAAGCTGACTCCTCATACCGGATGGTTACCAATTCTGTTTGGAGCCTCAAAACCATCGGAATTTATTCCATAAGTATGTGATGCGCAGCCAGTTACAGCTCTCGTAACGATGCCAGTGTCTGGGAGAGTGGAGAAGGGTATGAGAAAAGGAACCCGAAGCTGTGTTGAGTGTAAGAAGCCTCAGTGATAACACTTGGGGGCGATCGCAAAGATCCAACTGACCCTTAAAGGCCGCAAGAGAAAGGTCCGATGCATCTTTGGATCCGACACGGATACATGCTTGACATGCTTGGCCAGAAACATAAAATGCTTGACACAGACCAAGATAATGGGCCCAGGTCCAGTGCCATTTGTCATAAATGGGAAGGACGTACCTCTAGAAGCACGAGTTGCTCAACTAGAGGCCCTTATGATTGCCCAAGACTGTCGCAACGTGTCACTGGGTACACCTCGGCGTTCTGATGTCAGCTATGGTGAGAGTTCAAGAAGTGTCGATGCAATTGAAACCACGGATGCAGAGACAGAAGAGAACGCTTCTACATCAAATATCGAGATTTCATTCCATCAGACTGCTGCGGATCTTCAAGAAGATGGGCCTATTGGTTCGCTTTTCGACAACGCAATCGTGAGTTCTAATCCCAATCCCCCCTTTTGCAGCCTGGCTCTCTTGACTGAGATTACGAAGTGGAAACGCCAGTCTCCGATATTCGCCCGATCTTCGCCGAGCGAAAGTGCTCCGGTCAATGGACGACATGAGCGGGATGCAAAAATTTGTTATGAGCTATGTAGAGACCTTCCGCCGCCAAGGCTTCTGACGTTGATAGTCAGTGCTACCAGTTCTTGGTGGGATGCATGGTAAGTTATGTCTCATTCCTAGAATCAGATTTCAAATGCTGAGATCCATCAGGCGAGCGGTTGGAAGCTGGCTCAAACATAAACTATCGCAGATGAACCTTGACACGTTGCAGGAAGCTGTTAGCTGGACTCTTGCATCCAGCGACCCGCCAGTTGCTGCTCTAGGTATTCTGCTCTACGCGACGTGTCTCCAAGAATTAGACCACAGTAAACACGAGGCTATAATACGGCAGCTTCTTCGTCCTCCAGGAGAATTGTTTCACACCTAATTCGATCGAGTTCATCGTTTGATCATCAGCAACAATAGCTACCTGGGTTCAGGACCCGGCATTGAAGTGCTCATGATGACAGCAAAGACTTACATTAATCTTGGCCTGCTGAAAAGTGCTTGGATGCTACATCATCGAGCCATCATCCATGCGCAACTTCTTGGGATTCATCGCCCCCATCAAGGAAATGGAGAAACGAACACTCGAATGACTAGCCGCCGCGAAACTTGGTTCACGATCTGCGAGCGAGATTCATACCTGAGTCTGATACTTGGTCTTCCTTATGCTGCAAACTGGAAAAGCATTGAAGCTCATCTCCGCGGTGAGGAGGGTACATTGAATTACTTCCGATACCAGCTGATTCGACTCTCTGCGCGAATATTGGACCTGAATGACATGGGTTTGGAAACTTCGACTTGTCAGGCTCAGAATATTGAAGGCGACTTTGATTCAGCAGCAAGTCAGATGGCCACTACATTCTGGGATGCACCTATAGCCCTCCAAACGGGTATCATTGACTCATCGACATACATGGGCCATCTAGCGAGTCAATTTTGGTTCTATCAGGCAAAAGTGCTGCTCTACCAACCACTCATGATACGATCTCTCGAGGTTCCTCAGCTCTTATACTACCGGGATGCATGTTTGGCTGCCTGTCGAGATACTCTCGGAATATACCACTTGATGCGTTCCAACCCGGTGTCGGCTTTCAACATGGTCAAGTTGGTAGACTACCAAGCATTCGTCTGTGCAGCCATCTTGCTCTTGGGTATACTTGGATATGGTGGGAGTAAGCCGTCACGAATTCCTCAGTCGTCAAAGAACGAACATGACTTCGAAATAGTTGAATCAACGATGGACGTTCTGCGAGAAGCCGCAAGAACTTCAAATAACCCGATGGCTTCACAAGCAGTCCTTGGCCTGGACGCCTTGGCGATGCTTGTCCGCTATTCGACAGGCCGCGATCCAACCGGTCTCTGTACAATGCCCACACAGGACTCCATCCCGTTCATTAATATCACAGTCCCGGGCTCTGGAGTTATTACAATCACGCCAGGCAAGCTTATCGCTAGCAAGAACTGCGCTGCCCTAGAGCCGGCTACTGTTCTTATGCCTCCTTCCTTCTACCTGAATGATTCTTCGCGTTCTGAATTATCTTCCCAATCCGTGCGACTGGAAGACTTCGGACAGGCTCCGGCTTCTGCTACAGCCGTCGATATCGATATCTCCATGATGGATACGGATTGGATGAGTATGTTCGGCAAAGAGCTAGACGATGATTGGGCTTGGCTGGCAGACTTCGACACCGGAGGGATGGTATAATATTGAAGCGATCCTTGAACATTTGTAAACCATTCGAGAAGCGCGAATGCAACTCGGATTGTCATGACCATTCTCTGAGACACAAAAACGACGAAACTTCGGCGCCTCTCAGAAAAAGGTCTGGGCATGACTATTGCGTTGTTCAGGTGTCTATTTGCTACCTCATGACAACGACTTTTCAATTTCGACGACCGTCCGGCAACATCGGTAGATCGAAGTATCAGCTGAGGTCTTTTGTGGGTACATGTTCGCACCTAAACAGTTCCGTCACGGCGCTAGTCCTGCTCGACTTGGCTTAACGTCAACATAACCGAGCAAGCGGCTACACTAATCGACGACAATGGTACTTTCTCCATGAGATGACTTTACTGCATCTAGTCACATTGATACAAGAAACTCGAGCCGCATCTTTAGTCGATTCTCGGTGTGCTCTTGGTCGCTTCTAATCAAAGTGTCCAGCGCGAAGAGGTTGATAGTCGACGAGTTTTGAGCAGATGACGTCTATCGTCTTTATAGCTCCGATCTCTTGTTACTTAAGTCTATTCAGACCACACTTAAATTCTCATTTCCTGAAATTCGCGACAAGATTAGTTTCCTCCTTGCAGCTGTGCATTTGCGGTACAAATCCGCAAGAACACCTCCCACAAGCAGAATCCCTTTCACTGTGCCTGGCATAACCTTCATGCAGATTCCCGCATTCTTTGGCGGACACCCAGCATCTTCTGTCCGTCTGGCATGAGAAACTCGTGGAGAGAGAAATGGAACTCCAAAATCGCAGCCCACCAGGCGGGCAGTCTTCTCGCGGCCAGGTAATCGGACAAGAGATCAAAAACGGGACGTAAGTATTATGCATTATATTTCTCAGCCCTATCCTCAGACCAAAAGCTAAATCGTGCAGTGCCATATGTTCCGTCTGTACCGACCCCGTTGCTCTTGGCAATGACATTCATTTCAACATCTCGCAATGCAAGACATGCTATAGTGTCTTCCATTACCAGGTTGGTTCAACCCGTTCTCTGCCTGCTGTTATCTTTACACGGTTGTGGGAAAGCTAAGTCCCTGTAACGCAGTGTGTCAAAGGCTGGGAAGTTTCGAATGGTCGTAATAGTTGGTTCCACCACGCAAGTGGGTGGACATGCCCCAACTGCACAGCCCATCAGTCCGCAACCCTCCTTCCTAAATGCTGGTGTGGTAGGATAGACCATGTTATGTGTCGATTTGATACCCCTAACACATGCGGTCGCGTTTGTGGCTCAGTAGGCGATTGCGCACATGGGGAAATGAAAGCATGCGAGAAATTATGTCATCCGGGGCCTTGCATATATGCATGTACCGCAGATTGTCCTCCCGGACCTGTTGCACCACCTCCACCTCCGACTGCGTGGGAGAAGTTCCGCAAGAATGCCCTTGATTCGAAGAATTGGAGGCTTTTAAGTACTTCGGCTACGCTGTGGATTGTTCTAGCAGTCTGCTGGTCGGTATTGGCTCTGCTCATGTTTGGTCACATCAGTTGGAATACCCAGCTTTACAAATATCCTCATATCGATAGGGTTACGGAGAACCATGGTGTAATATTTGGGCTTTGCATCTTTTGGAGCCTTCCCAGTTTCTTTCTTGTCCTTTATCTGTTCGCGACATCAACCGACTTCTTGTTTGATGCTTTACGCCTTAATGTGGAACGGCAACAGAGAAGCTCTGGCAAAAGTTTGCTTCGAGCTCTCGTCTTTGCTTCCTCAACCTGTATCTTCCTGTTGATTTGGATGGTTCCATTCGTGGTGTAAGTACCTCTTTGATTATTGATAGCGACTTTTGGAATCGATATTGACATCCTTAAGGTTATTTGCCGGTCCAGATCTGGCTTGGCTGTACATGATGAAGGATTCCTGCGATGGTTTAGACACTCGCATCACCATGGATGACAGTACGTATCTGCACTTTTGATCTTAATCTCACCACAATATTGATTAATTCCATAGCCGCTGGAGTTCCAGCCACCAAGTTCGTCGAGACAAGCCGTGGCGCTATGTCGTGGCATTTCAAAGATCCAGGGCATACATGGTACCTAGGCCAGCATGTCAAGCCAGCAACACAATCAAGCGACGAACCTTTCCAATACTACACACGCCTTTCTTCTGGGGATAGTTATGGGAATGCCACTGCTGTCGACGTCGACATCAGCCACAATATGTGGCGAATTATGAAACTCAACGAAACCGACCCGATCAATAAATGGGTAGCTTACGATTCCAAGAAGACTTATTACAATGGAACCATTGCCAATATCACTGTTCCGAGAGAAACTCTCTTCAAAAATGGGAGCTTTACCATGCCCAAAGTTGGAGAGACAGACCAAAAGAAGATGCATTCCATACAGATACCGGAGTACAACATCTCCATTGGCAATATGAAAAGGTTTCTCGAAGACCCCCATTATGAACCATTTCTCCGCGTGTGGGAATTTGAGGATGACGACTCCACAAGTTCCAGCGACAAGCACGAGAAATTGATAAGCGATAGATCGTGGAGCCGCAAGCCACACGATCAAGAAATCATGCGTATGGCTGCTTTTGGAGCAGGTAGAAGACACTTGACTATGTGTGCTCGGAATCTGATTCTGAGTGATGATTTTGGCAAGCCTATGTCGATTTGGAACACAGGTATGACTATATCGCATAGACAGCTGGTGTCGCTTGGGGTTATCGTTGCGTTGAGACAGAGGTCCACTGAGACTGAGATGAGAGAGACATGGGGCCAAATAAGAAGTAAACATTATTAATTGTCTTCGCGGGTGGTGAGAACTCTAATTGGGTAATGTCTTTCTGAATTTAGCGTTCTCTATTCGGAGTGTGCCTTGGGACAAGTTTTGTAAGACATAAGAGGAATAATAGACTCACATTTATTAATCTCGCTGCAAACTCATATTTTTTTCTCACGCACGGATCAATGTCCTCTTGTCAAAAATAACACCGACATACCTCTTTACCGGATATAATCTCGATTCTCTAGTCCTTAAATCCACTGTTCGCAGCCTCTCCTCATTCAGATTCCCTTGTAGAGCGTTCCTCTTTCAGACCCCTCATAAATTTCTCGACCAGGCGAGTCACGAGATCGAGAACTGATGAGATGAAAAGATATTGTTGTGCTGTTAGACTCAAAGCAAAAAAATTTAAGGAGCGGCTTGTGTTTCGTATTTCAACATCGGGAGAAGATGCCCTGGTGAGGCATCATGGCGGAATCCAAGGTGAAGATCTCTGACAGATGTAAACGACTGAAGTGCTTTTAGTGACGAACATGTACGGTTGAAGATGTGATTTGGTGTTTTCGAAGTACCAGAATCATATTAATGGGTTGCTATACTTGAACTAGTCCATGTGTATCCGTCGTCCTGAGAGTAAAGTCATTTATCCTCGGAGTTTGTTTTGTAGACACTAGGGTAGTATCACTGGTCGCTTGTTAAAGGGTCCATAATAAAGGATACAGCAACGTGCAGATTTCCACCGATTACATTATCTCTGTTTTGGGCTTAGGTTACAGCAGTGTTTCTTGGTCAATGACAGTTTCTTATCATTCCTACCTTCATACAGATTCTAGAGTGACTACCTAGGCTGGGACCTTGAAGGTCGCGGATGATACGCCGAGGTTGACCCGAGCCGGCGCTAAGATAAGACCTCCGAAATTTTTCGATATCGAGAATTATATCTTCATAGCTTACCCATACTGGACAACCACGCCATCAGCAAAATACAGCAAAGATGCCAAAGAAAAGGAAAGCTTCCGGGCGATTTGACGCCGCCTCAAAAGCCGAGAATGGATTCGAGTCCAAGGGCGGCAAGATGGGCCCAATTACCAGCTATGAAGATGTCGCAGACTCGGAGGACGAATTCCACATCAATCGCGACAAAGTCTTGCTAGATGAGGGTCCAGATGCCAAGAGGAGGAGGAAATACTTGGAAGAGGGTAATTTTCTTGGGAATGAAGCGAAATTGGCTGTGCTAATATATATGGTATAGATGCAGATCTCCAACCCTCCGATGAAGAAGTCCTAGGATATTCCGAGAGCGACGACGATGAAGTCGAAGCGCTCAACCCGTCTAGCAGGAAGGTGAAAGGCGGACTGTCCGATGATGATGAGGAATCACCAAACGAAGAGGACGAAGAGGAAGAAGGCTGGGGCACGTCACGAAAAGATTACTACAACAACGATGAGATACAAACTGAAGCCGACGCTTTAGAAGAAGAAGCCGAAGCCAAGCGTCTCCAGCAGAAGAAACTGCAAAAGATGTCAGACGCTGATTTCGGATTCGATGAGAGTGAATGGTTGGATGCTGGGGAGGAGGATGGGGAGGGAGATGTGGTTACCGAGGTGTTGAGGGATGTGGAGATTACGGCGGAGATGGGGAAAGAGGAGAGGTTGAGGATATTGAAGATGAGGTATCCGGAGTTTGAGTTTTTGGCAGATGAGTTTTTGGGGTTGAGGCCTGTGTTGGAGGAGATGCAGAGGAAGATTGAGGAGGAGGGTGAGAAGCAGACTTCTACGATGTCTCATACCATTGTTAAGGCTAGAGCGCTGGCGGCGTATCTGGCGAGCTTGACCATGTACTTTGCGATTCTAACGTCGCCTGCGAAGGGAGTAGATGGGGAAGGGAAGGCGTTGGATCCGGTGGAGTTGAGGGATCATGCTGTTATGGATAGTTTACTCCAGTGCAGAGAGTTATGGACCAAGGTCAAATCACTGGAAGCCCCAGAACCCATCGAAGAATCAGAAGAATCCGCTGGAGAAAGCGAAGCACCAGAAGCCAATCTCGAGGAAGATCGACCATTGAAAAAGAGCAGAAAGGAGCGTACCAGATTCGAAGCTGCAGAAGCCGCCGCCGCCCTTCGCGCTGAGCGCCTTCAAGCCGCCGAGTCGGAATTAGCCGACCTCTCAACAATAATCCCTAAATCTCGCAAAACAAGCAAGAAGTCCAAAGCCCCTATCATCGCAGACGACGACTCCGATTTCGGCGAGGAAGAGACTATGGACGCAAAGTCAGCAGAGGAGAAAGCAGCCAAGAAAAAGTCGCTCCGATTCTACACATCGCAAATCACGCAGAAAGCCAATAAACGCGCTGGCGCTGGCCGTGACGCTGGAGGAGATGCCGATTTACCACATCGAGAACGACTAAGAGATAGGCAGGCGAGGTTGAATGCCGAAGCTGAAAAACGCGGTGCGAAGCTTGACTCATACGGTCGCGGAGGAGCTGGTGCAGATCTTGGCGGCGATAGCGATCCTGAGGATGAGGGCGTTGCTGAACAAGTGAGGGGAGAGGAAGACGAGTACTATGATATGGTCGCCAAGGTTTCTAAAAACAAGAAATTGTCCAAGGAGCAAAAGATGGCAGCGATTGCTCAGGCAAAGGCCGAAGGTGGGTTGGTGAGAGTGGTGGAAGGAGAAGTGGGAGAAGATGGAAAGAGAGCCATTGGGTACGTGATTGAGAAGAATAAAGGGTTGGCGCCCAAACGTAAGAAGGACGTTAGGAATCCGAGAGTCAAGAAGAGGAAGAAGTACGAGGAGAAGAAGAAGAAGTTGGCGAGTACAAGAGCGGTGTTTAAGGGTGGTGAGGAGAGGGGTGGCTATGGAGGTGAGAAGACGGGTATTAAACCGGGACTGGTTAAGAGTATTAAACTTGGTTAGAGTTAGGAAGATGAAACTACGATATTCTTTCTTGGTTGGCCAGTATCCCGACTGTCTATCGCCCTGTTTCTGTATTTGCTAAATGTCCCATCATCCTTTGCCCTTCTTATCTCTCGATGTTGGTTTCCTATCACAAGTTTGTTCGTCCGTCTTCGCCCGCATTGTAAAAGCCTATCAACTTGTCGACGCTATCCTTTTCTGTCTCGAGACAGTACGGGAAACAGGTCATCTGTCGCTACGAGGATGATCCAACGCCAACACAGTGCCAAAAGCATAATTCCACGCGTGATGAACTTCTCCACAGTATTGAGAGGATAGTATCAGTGACTTTTAACTTTGGCGTCAAAAAATGGTGACTCTATCCTTGTAATTCATCGGAGCTCTCGGGGCCACAATCATCAATCTTGCCAAATATGATATAATGAACCTCTGTGATACATCCCGCACAGCCTCCCAACACTCCCGCCTGCGATACGTACCACTTCCGTCAGCTAGTTAGCCAGCCATGTTCTCGATAGATGCCATGAAGCAAAGGAATTCAAATGTGCATGGGGCGGGTCATGCAGACTTCAACATGATTGATCTCTCGATTGTTGAAAGGGATCCAGGTCAGTTCTCGATATTGTCTTTTGAGAAGTTCGAAGAAGTCTGAAATCGTCCACGCTGGAGCCGAATCCCGCCAGCTCAGTTCAGCTTCGGGAACATAGTTTCTGTTATTCCCAAGACTGGCTCAATTGAACGCAAGTTGTGTTAGAGTTAGATTCGTGGTCGCCGTCTCCGCATGTATCTGGCCACTTATCTGAATCGTCATTTCGCCCTTGAGGTCAATAAGAGTGTAAAAGCGCAAGACTTCAATAGTCCGGGATCGAAATACATATACGGGATGACACCGAGTTTGGTTTTGAGCATGAAGATATGCGCATCATAGTTGGGTCCAAAAGTGAGGCCAACAACGTGAGCTGGTATGCTTTCACTATAGATCTCACTCATATTCCTCAGACTCAAATGCAGTCCGCTCGGGTCTTCTCCAGCCGCAATACTGTTCGCTCAACGCGCAGCGATGGCTCGCCAACGTCCTCAATGGCAATCAGCACTACCATGTGGGAAATCATCGGCATAGCTACGAGGTGAGTTGATGTATGGTAGGGTACGAAGTATCGCGATTACATTTTTGTTTTCTTGAAAACGTCACACTGAAGTCTGGATTTATCCTTGGCCATCCTCCTTGTGGCGTTGAGAGTATTCCACATGGTTCCGCGTAGAGCGAGACGAGAAAGTGATAGTAGTCCCGTACAGCCGCGACGGTCATCTCGCGAGAGCCTTTGATTTGGTCATCTTCAGGTCATACATCTTTAAAGGCTTATTGATGCTCGATTGAGGAATGAGGTTTAAATCAGGTGACCTATCGATGGGTTTAGAAATTGTGAGACTTTCATCAAGTGGCTTGGTGTTGGTTCTTGACTCTGGGCCGAGAGGCGCCGAACGTAATGATGTGAATGGGCAGAAGAAGATTGGAGACGCCAGGTCCGAACTGGACGAATGCGAAAAAACACATTCACAAGAGATTCGGATTTCATCTTCAATCCGAATACTTGGTGATTCTCTTTCTTTTTAAGGCTGTCCTCAACACTTGGATCACTAATTCTGATTGTTTTCGTGGTTTCTTCGTGATGGTGCGACTTTGCGGGTTGCTAAGCGAGCCGTTCAATATTTGTTTATATGCGATCACTCTGCACGACTTCTCATTAGCCTGAAGAGGAAGGTTTCACTGCAACATGTTCACGCGGAAAGTCTATGGATACATCTCTCACGCGGAAGCCGGGGCTATAGTCCCATTCATCGTATATATCTCGCACCGAACATCCACCGAGGCCTGTCCGGATAAAATGATTTGGCGCTGCGTGACATCCACAAGATCTTGGGATCTTCGCTTCTCCACTTTCCCCGCAAACACACCTTTTCGCACATGCCATATGATGGACATGACAGCGGAGCTTGACAGATTTTCAGGCTCGGCGAGGAGATCCGGGGATTATTTTCTCCAGAGGGGGACAAATGCGCCGTAGCGAAGCGGTTTGGGGGGGTAGATTGAGGATCGTCGCATATTCATTCGCGCGCATGTTTAAGTACCCCTACACGGCACATATCAGGCACGCGGTAGTATAATGGTTGTGGAGATGAGTACCGCTCTCTGGCTATCAACTACGTAATGTATCAAGCATATTCAGAATCTTGCTACCTGTGTATTAATATGAAGAGCGGCCCTTTTCGTGGAGAGCTCGAAACAAGGGATCAACTTCTTTTGATCTTCTGGTTCGGTTTTCTGTGCTCACCAAGATGCGTCGTTCGATATTGCTCAGCTTCATTGCTGCGAAACTAGTTTCAGGTCTTGTACTTCCAGATAATGTCGGAAGACTACCCGCACTTGGCTGGAACTCATGGGTTCGTTTCCTCTGTCACCCACCACACGAACCTAGCACTAACTGGAAGCCTTCAGAACGCATATTTCTGCGATGTCAACCAAGCCAAAATCCTGCAAGCAGCCAACGCAATAGTAGACCTTGGTTTCAAAGCCGCGGGCTATGAATACGTGATCCTCGATGACTGCTGGTCCGAAAAAGGCGGGCGTGACCCAGTGACTTCGCGTCTAGTCCCTGACCTAGCAAAATTTCCAGATTCCATGAAAGGGACGGCTGACCAGGTACATGCGCTGGGTTTGAAGTACGGAATGTATAGTTCTGCAGGGACAATGACATGTGGGAGATATCCAGGGAGTCTGGGGTACGAGGCGATCGATGCGAAAGCATTCGCTGAGTGGGGTGTTGATTACTTGAAGGTTTGTTGTCGCATCCAAGCATTCGGCTCCCGGAGTTTCCTCCTTGACATTTCTATCTGACTGCGGATAGTATGACAATTGTTTCCCTGCTCCGGAATGGATCGACGACTGTTTCGCGTGCAACGGAGACCCGAATTTTGACAGAATCGGCAAAGTCAATGGAAGTTGCACTGCTGCAACGCCAGTCACGGGCTACTATTCGTGGAACAACACAAGTCCATTCTGCGCTTTCGAATTTCCGGTTGATGGAATTGATTATTCGGCGAAGAAGACAGCACTGAAGTTCCAGATTATGGAGAGGGAGTTATTGGCGCAGAATAGGACGATTCTGTACAGTTTGTGCGAATGGGGTATGTATGGTGATTCGGATTAGGTTGATCCATGTGTACTGATATGGAGTTTAGGTGTTGATCAAGTTTGGACTTGGGGAAATGCTACAGGTAGTTCTTGGCGCATGTCGAATGACATTGGCTTCGGTACAGGTCAGCGAATTGAATTGATTAGAGTCTCCTTGACTGCTCACTAACACATTCACAGCTTCTTGGGGTCGCATTCTGGAGATTCTCAACGTCAACTCTTTTCTACTCGACTGGACTGACTTTTGGGGGCGTAATGATCCTGACATGTTGGAGGTCGGCAACGGCCTAGCAATCGAGCAAGAGCGCACCCACTTCGCTCTATGGGCCATCATGAAGGGGCCTCTCCTACTTGGAACCGACCTCACGAAACTCAGACCAGAACAGATTACCCTTCTCCAAAACAAATACCTCCTAGCCTTTAACCAAGACCCCATCATCGGCAAACCAGCCAGACCTTATAAGTGGGGCATCAATCCAGACTACACATTCAACAGTACTGTTCCCGCGATGTATTGGTCTGGAGCCTCCAGCAATGGTACTATCGTCGCTTTGATGAATCCTTTGAATGGGACGAGGACGATGGAGGCGATCTTCAGTGAAGTTCCGCAGTTGAAGGATGGTGGAAAGTATCAGGTCACGAGCGTTTGGGATGGGGTTGATTTGGGATGTAAGGAGGGGAGTGTGAACGCTACGCTGAAAGGACTTGATACTGCAGTGTTTCTGTTCGGGGCGGAGTGTTAATCGTAGGCATATGAGATATCAAGGCAATGAACGGGATGAAGGTAGATGCTCCTTGCTCTGTTCACCTGACTTTTCTTGCAGCCTGCCAAAAGGAAACCTCGGTGAAACAAAAGCAAACATATGCTGGCGAATCGTACTGTACAACCCAACAGATTGTCTGGTGTCTCACCCATACTAGACAAAGCCGTGCCGAATATCTAAGACGTCGTGGCGTGCTATGGTTCTCTGCTTGTTAATTATAAGCATGTGATCCTAATGAATTGATTAGTCACCCATCTTTTTATTGGCAACAGTTGGCAATGCATGTTTATATCATGCTTGTATGATCTTAGCAATGATGTAGGTCAAGTTTGCCATCAACGGCCTGCCTCATAATATTCTAGTCTTTTCGTTCCGACATTGATCCGGCCATTGCCACTAGAGTTGCGATTCCAGGTGGTCGTCAAAGTTGGCACACCAAGCCACGTGACGCCCGACTGCGCCATCGCCAAGTGCTTAAATCACTTGGCACATACCAACAACCAACAACTTCACTCCATTTAGTCCAGTGCCAAGGTAACGGGTATTTTGACCAGTCATGCTATCTTATACTAGCCGGCCCACCTCCAGTTTCGCTCGGGGCTCGCTTACTGTCGGGGAAAGCGAATGTCACAGGCAAGCAAAACTGTCACAGCTCGGCCAAACTTCGGTCATTGGGTTTTGGTACA
>JACBAH010007703.1:0-56463 GCA_014282315.1 Neospermospora avenae
CGCCCACCCAGTCCCCTCAACCACGTCCACAATCGCCTTTACGCCCTTCTCCACATCCCCCATCTTCCCCTCAAAAGTCCCATCTCCCATCTTCCTCACCCCCTCGAGCACTTTCTCACATTCACTTCCGCGATAATCCTCTGACATCTCTCGTGCTGGTTCACGAACATTCTCCGCAAACTTCGTTCTGAAAGCCCCCGGCTCCACAAGCAGCACTCTAACACCCAAAGGTCGGAGTTCAGCATACAAAGCCTCGGACACAGCTTCAAGCGCGAATTTCGACGCCGAGTAAAGGGATCGAGAGGGCCGAGCCTCGATCCCCGCCGTGGAGGAGATATTGATGATGATTCCTGCGCGACGCACTCGCATAGATGGGACGAGGAGACGCATGAGAGTGAGGGGACCGAAGAAATTAGTTTCCATGACTGAGCGAGTTTCGGCGTCACTGGGAACATCAACAACGTATAGTATTCGGAATACCGAGTACACAAAAGCATGTCTGTAGAGTTGATTGTAGAGAGGAGTTTTGCAATCCCCTCCTGGATGCCAGCCAAGAGATGGCGAGAGATGGCGATGGCGAACTCACCTAAAGCATTCAAAAGCCCCCAAGGCCGCAACACCTGCATTATTGACCAGCACATCGATCGTGCCATAGACGGCAGTGGCGCGCTCGAGGAAAGTTTTTATCTCCGCTTCAGAACTGCACACGTTGAGCGCCAGCCATGTTCCGCCTAGAGACTCGATCTGAGACACAAGATCGGGTGTTTGGGAGGGATTGCGTGACGTGGCTATGATTTTGTCGTTGGTGTGATGAAGGACGTGGAGAGCGAGCGCGAAGCCGAAGCCGGATGAACAGCCTGTTATGAGCCATGTTTTCGCTGCGGGTATTTTGGGGGTAGTGGATGACATTTTGAGTGGTGTTAAAGGGTTGTACGAGCTCGATTTCTTGGTTTGGAATTTGAGATGATAGGGGGAGGGAAATTTGAAGCCTGGAAAGTACTGCTCTGATGTAATTACGGGTTAACTAAATTGACATCGCATTGTGATATGGTAAGGGACGAGGAGGATGTAGGGTGTAAGTAAGTCTTTGTGTCATGAGAGGACGGACTTACGTGGTGACAGCTTCGCTAAATCCGGGTCCGTTCAAAGTCAACCTAACGTCAAGATCGAATAGATAATGTACGCCCGGCTTTAGAGATGGATGGGCTTCGGAACTGCGTTTCAAGCGAGAGGACTCCTAAATTGAGATTTACCTGACTTATATTGATCGGGCGTCTCAAATCTACAGGAGGGGGTAGATTGACTGTAGACATAAACAGGGCTGTTTTGTAGAGCAGAAGAAGCCAAACCACGAAATTCAAGATTGATGAATGATTGATTCGTTACAAAAGGGAAACATCTAGCATGTCTCGTCTTTACGACGAACTGACTGACTGTCTGTATGTGAATATGCACGAGAAATACCAAAAATGGCACTATCAAAGCGACCCTAAAAAGTGATACTCCCCAACTCCGCAAATGCTCCTGTACTCTCACATTACTATTGTTTTTCAATTCCCCGGTCCTCCTACGACTCAATATCACCGCTGTCTACTCCGTACACTCAACCTCTCCGACCCCATACTCGCTCTCGGCGTAAGAGCTTTCTGATGCGTTGGGACCGGTGGTCTCCATCCGGCATTGTCATCATGACCTCCGAAACTGACTGGACTGAGACTTGGATCACGGAGGTGACTTCCACGTTTCGTGTCGATGTGGCTGACTGGACTCGCACTCGAGCCTCTAGTATACATTTCCTTACTATATCCACCTTCGCCATCACCAGCTTCTCGTGCAGTGGCAGCTAGCATATCAAGCTCTGCTGTGAGGGTTGTTTGGGACTTGATGAAAGAGCCGCGATTGTCGCCCATAGGTTGGTATCTGGTCTCGGGGTCTTTGCGGATGATTGAGAGGGTTGAGGCGACGAGGACAATAAGAAGGAGGACGAAGACAAAGATGATGTTGACGAAGAAGAAGATCAAACTAGTGGCACCGATGAGGAGACCTGGGCCATCGAATACGTCGGTGAAGATGAGGAGGAAGACGGCATTGAGGAATTGCACGACGCAAATGGCGATGTGCATGCTGTTAGATGTCTTGTCCATATATGGGCGAATGACGGAGACACCAATGAGAGCTGCAGCTTCGATGATCACAAGCGCGATAGCTTGGGTGAGTCCAGATCCCTGAGAGAGTCCGACAAAGAAAGATTTCAGAAGAATGTAAATCAAGGTTGGCGCAATGTACCAATAGGCCGAAGCGCGGAATTGAATGAAAAGGAAGCCCCACTTCTTGAGCGTCGTGGAATTAGTGTACAGAAGGTAGGCGGGAGTCTGATGCTTGTGTCCAGAGCGACGAGCGATAGTCATGACATGGAAGGCAGCGAGATAGAGAGCGCCGTTCATGCCAATGAAGAAGACGACGGCAAGGAAAACCTCGGCTGGAGAATCAACCACAGTGAATTCCCATAGAGAGAGGATCATCATCGGCGCGTATCCGATGAGGACCAGACGGAAGATTGTGCCCTTCAACATGATGCGCCAATTGTCGTGGAAATCCTGGAAGCGATTGTTCTGACTTTGCATCCAGTTCATCTTGATCGCCAAGTCGCAAATGACTCTGAACAGCGAAATGACGAAGAGTGTAAAGAGGCAAAAAATGAAGTAAAATGTCACGCACGTGACATAAAGATTAGTTGGCTCCATTGGTGCGAGGAATGCTGCTCTTTGGAGACCGGTTACGATGTAAGCCCCGCCTGCTGTAGTGGTGACATGTTGAGCTCGTTTGACGATTGAGAGGCCCTTTTCGACCATGAAGTGCTCTCTATGGGTATCTAGACCACGCTTCGCCACTTGGACTGACTTGCTAACAAGAGTTTGTAGGATACTAGTTGGCTTGCCTCCCGTTGCTCGCTGGTACCACATGGCAAAGGTCTGAAGGAAACCAACTCTGATGATTCCTACTGACCAGACAAAATCCTGACTCCAAGATAAGACGATAGGTGGAATAGGCACAGCGCAGAGGCCGATGATGGCGATGTTCTGGAAATAGCTGAAAAGGGCGGTGGCATAAAGCGAGACATGGGCAGCAGTGTTTGTGTGACCAAGTCCAGAAACAATTGCGGAAGCTAGAAGTCCTATGATTGCAATGATTGCGGTCGCCCATTTAACACCCGTCTGGTTGACTGTCTTGCCGTTGGATAGTCGGAGCCGCACACAGCCCAGTCTGTGTGATGGATCTCGACTGTCTCCACGAGCGTACATGTTAATCTCTACAACCGCATCCAAATCTGGAATGGTGAATGCGATCCCCGGGATGTCGCCGATAATGCTCGTCGAAATGTTGTCGAATTTCTCATCAAAAGCAATTTCGATGTGATCCAGGGGGCACAGCGTCGTCAGACCTGCGTAAGTACAAGGATCCAAGTTCGTTTTGAGGAAGGTATAACCATAGGCTGAAGCCGTGACGTTGAAAGTCACATTACCAGCATGCGTTGATTGACCCTGAAATTTGAGCGACAGGGACTGATTCTGAGGCGTGAAAGCAACATTGAACAGACTGGCCGTGATGGTGGAGTTGTCCTGGCATGACTCCAGAGAGGTGGACTGGAAGATGCGCTCAGCGGAGCTCGGGGCTGCCAAAGAAGACAACAAGGTCAGGACGGCTCCGTATGAACAGAACAGACGCATGATGAGGATTAAGTTATTAATTGATCGTGAATACGAGAGGTACGAGAAGAGGCGGTCCAGACAAAGCAGGTGGAGGTTGAAGACCGATGAACCAAGGCGGGGCACGTGGTTTTGGGTGTTTGAAGTTCACGATTCAGGGCCCGAGAACGAATGTGATGTTAACGAAGGTGAGATGAGTTGAGTGTCGTATGAGAGCTTAAGACTGGTTCCAGAAAGTCCTTTGCTGCTTCCGTCGCTCGTATCAAATCGTGTCCAGTCTCGGATCCGTTGGGGAGGGGTGAACGAGCGTGAGGCCGACGTGGCGAGGAGGTTGAAGATGTCAGACCAGACTCTGAGCAGCGCGGTATTATGACTCGATATCCACGGGTCGCTGGGTGTTATTGAGAGAATGGTCGAGGGCGAAACGAGAGTTGATGGCGACTGTTGTTGTTGTTACGATATTGTTGAGGATAGTTGTCAGGTTCAGGTTCAGGTTCAGGACCATGTCCAGGTTGATGTTGATATGAAGGTGGAGGTGGCCGAGGAGTGTTTGGGTAAGGTAGGTAGGGTGGCCAAGGTCTTTGACAACTCTCTGCAGCGTGGTGTGGGTGGGTTGTGGGTGTGTGGTGGTGTGCTGACTGGGATCGATGCCAGCCCTGTCTTGAGTGTGAGTATAGGTGTGAGTGTGAGTCGAGGAGTAAGAAGTGTAAAAATTCATTTCCCTGCACAGCCCCCGATCCCGGATCCTGCCACATTACCTTTCCTAGTAGGTAGGTCAACTGGGTCAGTAAGGTATAACAGGGCAGGGACGCCGGCGACGAGCGAGCTGCCAAGGCTCGAATGATGCCAAATACGGTCACGGCCACGCGGATACTCTCGTATCGCGGTTTTTGATTGCTTCGCTTATCTGCACTCTGCCCGCTAGATATGCACGCTAGGCACGCTAGGCACGGCTAGCCTCAAATGGCGTCGGGTCCTTGAGTTTGAGCTGGGGAAACCTAAGGGCAACAAGGTTTTTGCGCAGAATATGGAATGTCCATGGAACGAGACCGGTAGAAGAGTACCTACCTAGGTAGGGAGAGCAGGTAGTAGAGGAGGCTGCAGGTTCGTGCGCATCATGAGGGGATTCCATGATTTACCTGGTCATGATTTACGTGTGGAGAATTGTACCTTAAGCAGGGGAGCGGGTGGCCATTGTACCTGAATGCAGCGAAACCTGCCTGGTGCTTTCAAATGTCCATCTCTATTGAATTGTTCCGGTTCGGGGAAAAACCAAAGAAAGAAAGAAAGAAATAAAGTATTAAATAAAGGTAAAAACTACCTAGGTAGGTACCTGACATGCACGCATCGAGCGTGGTCCCACCAAACACCGCTTTATCCACTTCGTCAGGGGTAAAACTCCCGTAGAGGTACTTACTAAGGTACTGTAGAAGTACCAAGGTACCTTAAGGTAGGTACGAAAGGACATTGTATGGTGTATCTAAGCAATCGTGGATCAATTGGCGCCATGAAACGGATACCTACCGTATGGAGACCGCGAATTGTGTTGTGTTGATGTTGCATTTGTTCGAAAAGAGACACGAGAAATCTTTAAATTAGCTTTCTACCTACCTACGCTGTGCAGGGGGTCAGTCTACTGGAAATGGAGATCAATCATCTGTCTCACTTTGCTCGTTCTTTATGGACTCATCTCAGCCAAGCGATCAGGAACGAAAGCTTCCTTTGTCTACCTAGTACAGTACCTACACTACAGTACCTTCCTTATCTTCAAAGCTTCCTTTCCCTTGTCCATCTTCATTCAAAGCTTCCATTCCCATCCCTTCCCATCCCTTCCCTTCCCCTTCAAATTCTTTGCTCCACTGCAACACGGGGGGGCCTCCCTAGGTACGACCACCAACGCTTTCAATCCGATTTGCGGGGCTCGCAGATTTCTTACCACCGGATCCGCGCGCTTGTCGATGATTTAGGGGAACTTGTCTCGGTATCATTTTACTGAGCTCAGCATACCCACCCGACCGACAACTCGTCAACTCCTCTGTTGGTGCAGGTGTGTTTTATTTTATTTATTTTTGACTTCCTGGTATTCGCCCCTCGGCCCGGTACCTACCTAAGGTATATCTACCTCTAGTGCTTAATCAATAGGATACGAGGTAAGGTTTTGCTAGGTCCTGCCCCCCTGCACTGCGTCATCTGCTGGTTTGGGCTCAGTCACTCCCTCCCTCTTCAGAGAGTCAGAGCTCAGGTCTCCCTCCTGCCAAGCCCACCTCATCCATCTTCTGTTGCCTCTCTCCGTAGGCACTCCGTCAGTCCGTATTATTGCCTCTGTCAGCCAGCGAGCGAGCGAGCGAAGGCGGGGCGGGGCCGATCGAAGACCTGCGCCTGCAACTCACCTGAGCTGGAAAGAGGCGAGAGTCTAAAATTGTACAGTACTGTATCCCGGAGGCAACACCTCATCCATCCACAAGCCAGCCATCAAACACCTACCCACGACAACAACAACAACAACGACAAGCCGACGCACCCCCATCACCGGTCAAGCAGTAGAATTGATTTCCTCCAGTTTCACTCGCTCGTCTGGAGTATTGAGAGCCGTCGGATTATGAACTGAGAGATGGTGCGCTCTTCACTATCAACGCTGGTGCTGGCCCTCTTTGTCTGGAGCAATGGAGTCGCTGGTATCGATCTCGACCTGACGTCTGAAGGTGAGCTAAAAATCCGTGCGCCATCTCAAGCTTCGAGAGGCTAAATACAAGTTTCTAGATAATATCAAATCCGTCGCAAAGACGATCGCTGCAGACATGGTGCAGTACTATTCAGTAAAACCAGGTGTAATCATTTCAAACATTCCTGGACAATTACCGGGCCCACCTAAAACTCCATCAGTCACCAATGATGGCTATTTCTGGTGGGAAGGAGGAGCCATGTTTGGCGTTCTTATCGATTACTGGTACTACACGGGTGACACCACTTACAATAATATGACCACCGAAGCCCTGCAACATCAGGCTGGTCCTAATCACGACTACTTACCCCAGAATCAAACCCTGGGAATGGGAAACGATGATCAAGGTACGCCTATTCCCCAAATATGATCTATGTTCTTCTAGCAGCACGTGATCTTGACGCAACTTTCAGGATTCTGGGCCATGTCCGCAATGACAGCTGCCGAATTGGGTTTCCCAGATCCCCCAGCGGGGCAGACTCCGTGGCTTGCTCTTGTACAAGCCGTGTATAACATTCAGGTGCCCAAGATCGACCAGGTTTGTGGCGGGGGCCTACGCTGGCAAGCATACTCTTTCCTCAACGGATTCAAATATAAGAACTCCATCTCCAACGGATGTCTGTTCAACATGGCCGCTCGACTAGCTCTTTACACAGGCAACTCCTCGTATGCAGATCAAGCGGAGAAAACCTGGGAATGGATGGAAGGCGTCGGCTTCATCGACGAGAAGCACAATGTCTATGATGGTGCAGGTATAGACAATAATTGCACTGAGGTCTACAAAGCCCAGTTCTCTTACAATGCAGGTATCTTCCTGCATGGAGCTGCTGCTATGTACAAATTTGTAAGTCTCGTCCTCAACTCTGCAACACGGCACCTTCCTGTAAGTCAAGTAACCAATACTGATACCCTCCAGACTGGCAGCGACGTATGGAAAACCCGTCTCCAAACACTCCTCACCCAGACCGTGGCCGTCTTCTTCCCCGACGGCATCGCTTACGAAGTTGCTTGCGAAAAGGCTCTCGTTCACTGCACGATCGATATGCTTTCTTATAAAGCCTATCTGACTCGCTGGATGGCCGCCTCCACGAAATGGGCTCCCTTCATCACCGACACAGTGACGCCACTCCTCGCGACCTCCGCCACAGCCGCCGCAAAGCAATGCTCTGGCTCTCCCGCCGACCGACCCAACGGACGCATGTGCGGTCTCAGCTGGAGCAAAGGGGCAGCTTGGGATGGAACCTCGGGTCTTGGCCAGACAATGGGCGCGTTGCAAGTCATCATGGGAAATCTGATTAAGGGCGCTAGAGACCCATTAACAAATGCTACGGGTGGAACGAGTCAAGGTAATCCTTCAGCCGGCACAGGCGACCCAATGAGTCTGGATCCTACGCTTTTGAAGCCACTTACGACGGGTGATAAGGCTGGGGCGAGTATTTTGACGGCGATTGTGGTGGCCATAATCTTGAGTGGACTTGTATGGGTTAGTTTGCCGGATGGGAACATGAACTGGAGGGGTAAATAGAGGGAAGTAGCGAGAGGAAGGCACAGTGGGAACGAGGCATGACTTTCGCGATAAGTGTATATTTAATTTTGGAGTTGGATGGACAGACATAAGGGGCTCATGCAGATGCACAGATTACATTTTTCTCTTTACCGACATCGCTATGTTTCCACATCAGAACCGTCTTTCATGCTATGTTGTCTCTGTACCTGGATTCATTCAATTCAATGTTTGTCAGGGGTGCGATGAGTTTCCTATATCGACTGAATACACGATTCCTCTTACTCCAGTCTGATACATCATGTAGCACACAAGTATCAGTGTCCGAATCACGAAAGTCATTCTTAAGGAACACACGCGGAACAGCCGACTGGAAGCGACTTCCCAAAATGGCGCCTTCCTGACTTGAACTAGGCAGGCCAACATGATTACGTCGGTGGAAGGATTCCGGGTTCGTCCTTCCCTTACAATTTTCTCCTCGCAAACAAACCTTCGACATCTCTCGAAACTCGAGACTAAAAGATATGAACCGTCAGCGATCCAATGAATTGCTTGTCGTGCAGCATATGCAATGCAGCTTGGTAAGCAAGTCAGACGACTGCCCGCATCACGAGAATCAGGCTGACCTCAACTTCCCCTCCAGAGTGCTGCTGCCTGATCTCTCAACAGTCTTCAGAAAGCATCAACCACCCCGAGACGACGAGATCGATTTCTGGATACCGAATCCTTACGCCTTGCTTGTTTACGAATACCATGTCGACTGAAAATGAGACTCCTGCCGGTGCCAGCTCAGACTTGGTGGTGATTCCCCCGCGATGGGGCGAGATCACTTGCAAGATTGAGGATAGTACGATACAGCTGGAATGCGAAGTTTGTAAACGCTTTGTAGCAGGATGGGCCGAAGGGGCTAAACTTCAGGACCTCCTTGCAGCTGCAAATTCAGCTTGTCGCCAATGTCTCATTGTGTGTCTCATCTTAGAGCACTTCAAGTTGTTGTGGGAAGAGCTGCCTAGTGAGAGGTTTAATTCAAACCCTGAATCATATAGCTGTATATCGAAAACAGAGTATTGGTATAAAGCCATCATTACTCTCTATAGTACGTAGTACCAAATAAGTAACTGAAGTAGCTGACGTGCAGCTTTGCTGTTGACAGTCGACGCTCCAGTCGAATACAACCGGATGTACTATCCGATCGGGGTTTCATCGTGTCCAGGTCTAAAAATTTATGATTCATCTGACATCAACCGTGACCCATCATCTGAAGCTACGTTTGACAAAATCAAGTCCTGGCTCTTGTTCTGCGGGAGAGAACATGCTAGCTGCATATCCCAGCCAGCTCCATTGCCTGCACGAGTAGTTGAAGTTTCAGATAGCGATGGCAACAGCTTGTGTCGTCTTTACGACAGTTGTGGTGAACATGTAGACTATATCGCACTGTCGCATTGCTAGGGGCCACCAGCGCTCATTTACAAGACAACACGTTCAACGTTGGAAGAAAACAGAATAGAAATTCCATGGGTCGAGTTATCCAAGACATTCAAGGAGGCCATTTTAGCGACACGCCGACTTGGAATTCGATATCTCTGGATCGATTCTCTCTGTATAATCCAGGACGATGCCGAAGACTGGACTCGCGAGGCAATGAACATGGGCAACGTATACAAGAGTGCATATCTCACCTTGGCAGCCACAGCTTCAGCAAGTGGTTCAGATGGGCTATTTGTCGACCGTGACGGAGATACGTTCTGCGTGAATCTTCCTCAAGAGATAGACGCGCACATATCGACTCTGAAAGCACGACTTACGCGCGTAGATGAGGTGCTGGGTTCCTCCGAGCTGAGTGATCCCCTATGTCGCCGTGCATGGGCATATCAGGAGCGACTGCTGTCGCGGCGTATCTTGCATTTTAGGTAGATTCTTTCCGTATGGCCGTTTCTTCCTTGCAATTACTTACTACCTCGCATATAGTTCGGAAGAGATGTATTGGCAGTGCCAAGAAACACACACCTGTGAATGTGGTCGGTGTCGTTCTTGGAAGATACCCAACGTTCGTGGGCCAGCTGGACATGACAACAGACAGAAGGAGACTTGGCAGCGTGTAGTGTTTTCTTATAGTGCCCTTGATTTGACATACGACAAGGATCGGCTCCCAGCTCTCTCAGGTATTGCAAGCGAGATGTTCGATGAGTCAGATTACTTGGCCGGACTCAGCCGAAAATGGCTGCTTTTTGACCTCAGTTGGCAGCGTCAGATTGGGGCCAATTTGAAACCAGGCATGAAGCAGGATGGTGTTCCTTCATGGTCCTGGGCTTCTATCAAGTCTCCTGTAGAATTCTTCATGTTCGTTCTGTATAGCCATGTAGGTATAGAACCTAGGCTGAAACTCATCGAAGCTGCGTGTGTACTAGAGACTTCAAACCCCTTCGGCAAAGTTTCGAGCGGTTTTGTGATCCTAAAAGGAGCAACATTAGAAGCGAACCTGCTTCTCCCAAATCGGAAATTAGATACTGGGTACAATAGACAAATTCAACTCCCCGGCATGCAGGCTTTTGAAGGCATTTTTATCCGGTTTAAGCCAGATACGTCGGAAATCAAGGATTCAGATCTTCTGTCAGAGACAATGTTGCTTTTGAGTAATGTCTACGCGGCGCTCCTCACAAAAAGGAAGGTGTTTATACTGGTCCTTCGGAAGCTCTTGGCCGGAGAAAATACATATCAACGGATTGGATGTGCCGAATATATGCTCGAGCGAGACTCTCTTGACGTCCCATTCAACGATCCTTTACCTTGGGAAACTCGAACCGTCAAGATCGTCTGACGTCCTGGATCCTCTGAGGGACAACACGCATATCTTTCGCAAGACCCTAGGTACCTACATTCTGAGTTTGCATATGGGGATTCACTGCACGTATGGATGAGAGGGTCCCAAGGAGAGGAGACGTTGTCAACATGGAAGAGAGGGTAGAAGGATCGAGAATTTTGGGACATGGGCATTGAACAGTGTTGTGGTTCTATGGGAAGTTATGGTATATGTCATGGGTGAGAAGGATGGTTGGGCTACAGGGTTGTGAGGGTGGATGGGAGTGAATGCTGGACTGAATTTACGGATCGGGGTTTTGGAGATGGCTATTGTACGTTGGGTTTGCAATTTGGGTCGGTTCATTTCCTTATATATGCGCTGTAATGAGATGGCTTTAGGTAGCGCTGATCAGGAATATTTTTAATTCGAATTGTTTCGTCGAACCCTAGCGAGCGAGCTCTATGATGCTGGAGAGAATTGCTGGCTCAAGTCTGTGTCATGTTGAATGAGTATTAAACTGACACAGCAGACTCGTATAGTCGAGATGGGAGAAATTGACGACTACTTGACGATAACTCAAAGGCCTCTCACCTAGTCTTGCAATTACAGCAGCTTCCAATGAGTAGTCTTTCTAGTATCGATTTATAGCAGCTTTCACAGCCAGAGATACACGCACACAAAAAGAGGTTGATTAAGTTGCTTTGTTAATACCTAGCTAGCGAACTCTACGATACTAGAGAGAATTACTGGCTCCTCAAGCCTATATTATACCGAATGGATATTAAACTATTAGACAGGAGACTCGTATAGATGAGGTTGACAGCTACCTGGCGATAACTCAATAGTCTGTTACCTAGTTACGCATTTATAACAGCGCCAGTGATCAATATTTCTGGTATCGCTTCATACCAGCTTTTGAAGACAGAGATACACGCACACAAGGAGGTTGATCAAGTTGCGCACTCCACCACAGTTTTAATCATCATGTCTTCTCACAGATTTATGCTTTGCTACCTATTTTCAAATCTGTCTCTACTCGTATATGTTATGAACCTTGGCGCTACTTTTTCCCCCTAAATCCACATATGTACCTCCATGCCGTCATAAATCCCACGACAGACGCCAGAAGAGTGTTCTGAAAAATGAGCGTTGAGATGTTCCTGCTTGAACTTGCTCTACGACTCCTCTATTGGGAGCTAATATATGCTGTGAAGCCACCAATGCCTCCTCGTCCATACTCATGCCTTCGTGTGATCCTCATCAAAGTGACATTATTTCGACGGAATCGGCGGTTTCTGGCCTGTAATGAACCACCTACACATCATTAGTATACGAACTTTTTCCCATATCATTAGACAGCACTCACGCTCTCGTGAACGCATGAATTCTCGGATCCAACAGCTCCCTCCTCACACCGCCAAGCATAGCATGCACACTCGTCTCATCCCAGCCCGCCTTCGTAAACAACATAAGTGTATAATTCTCCACTCCGCCTTCAAGCATATTGCTCAAAAAGTACTTCCCAATAATCTTCAACTTGCGATCTCTAGGCCAGGGGCCCACAGGCACGATCTCATCATTCATAGTCACGTTCTCAAATCCGGCTTCTTGCATCCAGTGAGACATTTTGGGAATGGGATCGAAGTCCATGCCGAGGACTTCGGAGGCGATTTGGTGGAAGGAACGCGTCCAGGTTGCGCAGGCACCCTCGGGGTTGAAGGTGCCGTCCATGCATTCCCATCGCAGACCGAATTCGGCGAACTCGATTGTGCCGCCGGGCTTGAGGACTTTGTAGGCTTCTCTTAAAAGATTGGGCCACTGGTAATGAGTGGATTAGTAGTTTGGAATGGCATAGGGGCTAAGAATGGGGACTAAGACATGTTTCAAGTCTCCAGAAATCCCAAAGGGGAACTCGGACACTCACACTTGTTATGGACCCCGCCATCGTGCGGATATAAACGAAATCGAACGATCTCTCACCCTGCAGCCAAGGCTTATTCACGTCGTCTATCTCGAACGACACATTTGGAGGCAACCATTGCGGCTGTATGGGCGATTGATCTACACCCACGATCTGAGCCGCAGGAAGACTGTCGCCTAGCTCTATCGCCCAGATCCCAGTACCCGTGCCTACATCTAGAACCTTGCCTACGGTCGGAGGGAGCCTCGTGCGTGTCAACTCTCCATCGAGCACGAGCTTGAAGATGTGGTGTTGGAGGTCGAGACGGTCTTGCTCGGTTTCGTCATTCGGGAGGAGTGTTTGTCCATCGCGATGATAGCGATGCCCGTGTTCGTAGTGGAAGTCAAAGGTTGAGGGAGTGAGAGAATCGAGACTGCTTCGTAAGCTCTACATGCTTCGTTAACATGGTATTGTGGATATGCGGGGTTGATCTGCACTTACATTCTCATCGTATCCACTATCCGAGAAGATCTATAGCAAACATCAGCCACCAAGATGCCACGTGCGGCTCCTGCTGCAAGAGCAAGCAAGCATCGGAAAGAGGAGATATGGGCGGCTTGGGCATACATCGGCTTCTATGAGCTCCTCCTCCCCTTCGTGCTCCAGCGACGCCTCGACTGGAGGAGAAACAGTAGGACTTGGTTCAGTCATGATGGGGTTGTGTGGTATTGTAGTCTACGGGTGCAAATCGACCGTCCCAGAGCTGGAGAAGTATAGAATGAAGCCCGCCCGATGTTGGTCGCTTTGGCCTGGCCTTACGTCGTCTTTCGGGTACTCCCTAGTGCTTCCTATTAGTGCCCCCGTGTGCGACGTGAAGCGTGTGAGCGCGGAATCGTGAACAGCCTCAACTCCCTCCCCCCATTATCCCAATCGGTAACGAGCAGCTAGCTATACGTGCCCAACTCGGCGGCTCATATCAGCCCGACTAGGGGAGCTGTACTGTAGTAGAACTATAACACTCATTTCACCCGTCTATTGTCACGTTCGGTCGCATGGCATGGCAATGGCAGTGGCACTAGTACTAGTCCCGGAAACTTACTAATTACCTAACTACCTACCCACCCGTGAACTGTACCTTACCTTATCTTTCGAACAGAGGAACGCGACTCGGTACCGACTCTCTGGAAAACCTCATCAAAATCTGCCTTCTTGTGCTGCTTCCTCGTTGCTCCTCTCATTTCTTCTCACCCTACTGGTGCTGCTGGGCATCAAATCTATATCGCACAGGTCCATGCGGGGAGCCGAGGCCCAGCGCAGTTGAGAAGCTGTCTGGACGAATCCTTTTCAGGCGCACTGTCAAAGGGTTGGATCAAACAATTTACTGGTACCTGCCAAATAGTAGGCCTGACCCACTGGGACGGACCTGTTTGAGCTACCCAAGGTACTGGACTGGGAAACCCGACCGGGAATCTCATCCATCATGAGTGTCAGTGTTCTCCTGGTCATCCTTGCCACCACGACCTTCGTGCTGAGCACAACCTTCGTTAGGAGGCGGTACTTTTCTCCCTTGCGCGACATCCCTGGGCCTTTCATTGCTTCCTTTTCTGCTTCCCTGTGGCACCTCTGGCATATGTTCACCGGCCACATCGAAGAAGCCGTCATCGAACAACACCAAAGACACGGTTCGTGATTCCTATCCCCATTCCCATCGCCAGCCTACTAGTTCATGTTCGTTCCCGCCTTGCTAAAACCTGCTCCAGGAACTTTTGTTCGGATTGGGCACAATGAAATTAGTATCTGCGACCTGGCTGCTATTCGCCAGGTTCTCATGTCACACATGGACAAAGTAAGTCGCACTTTTCATCACGGGTTACACAAGCTGAACACATCCGCAGGGGCCGACATATGCCATCTTTAGCATGCCCGACAAGCGGTATGTGAACCAGATGGCCGAAGTAAGCTGTTCGGAACACATGCGGAAGGCTAGAAATCTAGCAGCTGGTTACTCAGTCACAAACGTGATCAAAACCGAGCCATTCATCGATGGAGCTCTCCAAACCCTTCGGACCCAACTGGAGACCTCGGGTTCTTCAAAATCCCCAGTCAATTTCGAACAATGGTTCAACTATCTAGCATTCGATATTCTAGGAGAGGCGACCTTCTCACAAAGCTTCGGCTTCCTCGAGACCGGCAGAGATATTGGTGACACGGTCGCTAATAACATCTTTCTGCGCCTCTACATCTCGATCCTAGGCCATTTCCCGTGGGCGCACGACTATCTCCTCGCCAATCCACTAATCGAATACTTCAACCTCACGCCTTCAATGCACGTGTTTGACACCTGCATGGCCGCCATCAAGTCCCGCTCCCAGAACCCTGAAGTCCGAAAGGACATGCTCGAGCAATGGAAGATTCAACTCGCTAAATATCCCAATCGTATGGACGAGATCGGAATTATCGCAAACGCCGTCGGTAACCTAGGCGCCGGGTCCGATACCGTGAGTTCCGTTCTTCAAGCTTTCGTTTACTACATGATTCGCGATCCCGAAATGCTATCCACGCTTCGTAAAGAGTTGGATGAAGCACGTCTGGCAGATATTCCAACTTTTGAGGAAACGCAAACTCTCCCCATTTTGCAGGCTTGTATCAAAGAGACGCTTCGGGTCCACCCACCCGTCGGCTTTGGCCTCACGAGAATCGCTCCCGCGGAAGGCGTCACGATCTGCAACCGACATTTTGCAGCCGGCACCATCCTCTCCATCAATATCTGGGCCATGCATCAGCTGAAATCGCTCTTCGGCGAAGATGCCGCTGCCTTCAATCCAAGACGTTGGCTAGATCCAGCTCGAGCAGCCAAGATGAACTCGGTGATGATTGCTTTCGGAGCAGGCTATAATCAGTGTCCGGGCCAGAACCTCGCGAAACTTGAGCTGAACAAGACCTGCTCGTTGTTGATGCGTGATTTTGATATCACCATGGTAAACCCGGAGAAAGGATGGAAGTATGAGAATTATTTCACGGTAGCGCCGCATGACTGGCCTTGTCATGTCAGGCGACGGAAAGTCTAGCGCATGATGTGTTTTGTCTATCTCTTGAGCATGGTTTCAGGAAATCTCCTTATCTTGCATATCCTCTTTATTTTGAAAAGCGATTTGGCGAGCATTGCGACTTGATATTTTGTTGCGTTGCGTTGCGTTGCCTTATTTTGCGTTGATGTCATTCACTTGAAAGCTAGAATTGAAGCCGTGAAGTACGGATATGTGAGAAATGTGGGTGGCCTTTCGATGGAGTGAGGTGTATGTCTTGTGCATTTCTCCGTCCATCTACCCTTGCTCGTACATGCATGAGAGAGATTCATTTGTACCTAAGGACTTCTAAAAGCAGCTGATACAACTTGCAAGGCATGAAAATTTAAATGATCTTGTGGTAATCTAGATCTAAGAGACATTATATCTGTACTGGGAGACAGCAGTATTATGCGAACGAAATCAAGATCAAAATGCAGCCTGATGCTAGGCTCTTGAGAATCAACCAAGTCAGACTCCACGGCGCCTCCTCCTGGCCCAAAGAAAAGCCTAACCCTTCCCCGTAGTATATCAAGCATTCTTGTCAAATTTTGAGTAGATGCTGAGTTCGGATGGTTGTGCATTTTCTGCTGCGCAAGGTCAAAGTTTCGCTTACGGGTAACGAATTATGCTTACAATTGCAACTCTTGGAGACCTATCGGAGAGAAAAGATTAAACAGGTTATTCAAGGTACCACCTATTCTTTGATTATGGATGTGTGCATATATCAGCCTCGTATCCAGCATTCAGCTATACAAGTCAAGTCATTTCTACGTAAAGTTGATTCAAATCTAGGGTCGCTGTCGATTCAAGTTTACGCCCACCGTCTGTTGATTCTCCTTTCAAGGCACATAGTCCGTTTCAGGAAGAAACGACTTTACAGTTTCCCTTATTACTATGCGGAAATTCCAGCTTTCATTTCGACGATTCATCTATCTACAAGAATTGAATAATGACAGGTAGGTAGAAATCACCTTTCTCCCTTGTACGAGCCTCAAGTGAAGCACCAGTCGCATGATTTGTTGGAGTGAATCCATTCGCAGCCTCGAAGGCTCTCTCAAGCGGGCCACATTAAGCTCCTTCCCGTCTCTTCCCTTCAAACAACAAAAGCCTTGCCGAGTCTTCTTCTACTTTCCAAACTCTCCACTCCTACAAAATTCAAACCTCGCCATCTCTGATCCCAATTACACTAAACTGCTGAATCAAAACACAGCCCCTCCATTCTGGTCATCACTAAATTGCGCCAAGACCAAGCATCATGGACCCCGATGAGGAGCCCCCCAGTTCTCCTGCAGGACTCCCATTGGAATTCATCATTAACCATGTCTTCCTTCCCCCAAAGCTTCCTCAGTTGAATGATACAACATCAGAGGTCGAAGAAGCACTTACTAATCTGTTTCATGAGACTTTAAACACATTCATCAATCATCTGCCAGAAGATGAACGAGATGCCTGGGACCGCCTTCCTGCAATGTTGGACATCCTCAAGGAGGCTGGCGATCTGGCATCGAAAGCTGAGATGCTTGATGGGAAGATGAAAAAAATGGTAGAGGGAGGTAAGGAAACCCAAATCGCGTGCTCCCAAAACTTTCTTTACTGACCTGTCGCAGATGCGATAGCTCTCCACCTTACCCAGCAAAATGCAGGCCTCATATTGCGCAAGCAAACAGCCACATACTCGGTCGAGACTTTCGAACTCTCCGCATCGTACACAGCTACAACCACCACAATTGGAAGATTGATTCGCCGATTTCCTGGACCGGTCATTGCTGTATCCGACGAGCAAGTGAAAGACGACAACTTTCGGGAGCATTTCACCACTTGCCTGGTTTCTCTTGACTGCCAAGCGCTGGACGAAGCTTTAAGTAAGAGCAAAGGATCTTTCAAAGATTCCGTGCATCCCCAATTTGCCACAGAGTGGCTACCTGGTTTACTGCGTGGTATAGGATCTCCACTACACATGTCTCGTATTTATAAACGCACACGCGACGAGGTCATCTGGGGCGAAGGCTCATTGGAACCCTGGCGTCGATCTCCACGGTGGCTTCTACTTCGCGTTGCTACACAAACCAGTGTCGCAAGCCCTGATGCTGGTCACACACGATACAAGATCTTCATGATTTACTTCATGGCCAGGATACTTGAACTTGCTGTAGACTTTCAAGCCACTGGAAAGCGTGGACATAAGAAGCGTGGCTCTTCTAAGAAGCGTCAACTTGCCAAGAAGCCGGGTCGAGCTAAAAAGGGTCGAAATGCCGAGGATGATGAATTCAGCGGGGAAATTGGATTGCCCAGCGATATACTCCATGTCATGCTTGCAAAATTAAATCGTCGGATTCAGAAGCTTGGTGTTGTTCTCAAGAACATACCCTGGGCCGAACATGCAGAAGAGATGATAACCGGGACCATGGAGAATGCTCGCACTTGCATGGCCAAGCGATGGAAAACCATACAGATCTCTTCCAATTCAGCTGGCATATTCCACCTCTCAGAGCTCAGGAACTTGAAGCCGAAGTCAGACACATCTTTGGGGCTGTCGAAACTTCGTCCCTACCTAAAAAACCTTCACGATGTCATCATCAACCAGCGCGCCGACGTTATCTTTGACGGAAAATGTACTGCTCGCATTGATCATGAGGAAATATCCTTGCCAGATATCAATCATCTCATGCTTCTCATGGAAAAGTCTCCACTCGAGACTCAACTCACCTTGATGGATCTGGAGCTCTGGGTCTCAAACTCCCTTGACTCATGGCTTTTCAAGTATACTAAGTCCACAAATGATATGGACAGTCTATCTAGACTCACAAATGGATACATGTCCAAAGCCATGTTGCAATACGCACATTCAGCAGAGGGATTCTCCATTATGATATTGACATTGATGCTGCTTTGGAAAGCTTTGGACAAATCTGCCGTGTTTCACGTAAGTTGCCTAATTACATTATTTCAAATTTCGTGGGAATGGTCTTGGTCCTTGATCTTCAAATGAACCATATCTTAGCTTAGATCTACCTGTCTATCGATGTCCAACGCTGACGTCAAATTTTTATGTAGTACCCGCTTCTAAGCAAGTTTGACCCTGGCTTTCCGCTCACCTTATTCGATCCACTTCTCTTACCCAAGAGACATCAGATGGCCCAGCTGCGAGACGTGGAGCAATACATTCTGAAACGAAAAGAAGTTTCTCTGGCCATGAATCCGTCCATCTTTGGAGACATCACCTTACCAACAAGCTTTGGAGCTCAATTCTTTGACCGATCTGAGTCTCATCAAATATTAAAGACACGTATCGAGCAGGAGGCCAAAGTCGAAAAGACTGAGAAGAAGCGTGAGCTCAAGGAAGCCAAAGCCGAGTTCGCGAGACTCATGCATCTTTCGAATCAGCTGAGCTGTACCTCTGTTATGAGAACGTTCGGCCAAGGTAGCAGACGCGAGAGTCAACGAATGATTCATGATTCTCGTCTGTGTAAGAAGTGCATACACGTGAAAAATGCCCGAGCTCTCAAGATCGCTTGCTTTGAATGGCCTCTTCCATTGAACGAGTCTGCTGCCAAATGTGTTGTCTTTGAATTAGACATTCCAAGCTTAATATGTAGTTGGAGAACAACTACTTACCGAATGCTTGCAGACGTTCTGAGCATCGTCCCTCCTTTCCAGGCCAAATCAAAAGAAATTGCGCTCAACGATTATGCGAGACTCACAAGGTATTTAAAGGCAAATGCTGCCAGACTGCAATTGGCATCATCCACAAAGCCGCAGGCCCAAACATCTCTTGGCTTGCAGCTCGTTTCTGAAGCAACAGCGGACTCTGTATGTCTCCCGAACAACCTGAGCTTTGTAATGCAGGATGGCAAATCCAAACGTCCAGCTCTAGAATATCTCAACAAGTACAACATCCAAGAGCGATGTACCTTGAAGCTCCCTCAAAATAGCGGTTACAGTAAACTTCAGTATGCTCTGGACAGCACCAGCTATACACCAAATAAGGTCATGTCGACGCAAGGAACCTGCCCTGGTCTCGCTGTACACGAAGTTCATGCTTTTACCGCTTTACGCAGTGGTCATCGCCTTCAATGGCTTAATATTGCCCGGGAGCTTGTTTCACGAACTCTGAACTTTGGTTCAGAAGAGGTTTACCTACTCATGCTCCAAGCATCATGTCAAGTCGGCCCTGCGGCTCTTCAGCAGGTCGCCAGAGAAACCCATACTGAGCTCGAAGAAGAAGAATTTGGTCTCGATTTCCTTGCTTCACTCGAAACTGCGATGTCTGCCATCGAGAGTAACTGGCAGGGATCAGTAGCCGCACTGATTTTTACTTTGTTAGCGTCTAGACTTCTATCTGTGTCACTTCACGAACGTATTCGTGTACGATCTTTGAAGTTCCTCGAACGTGCTCGAACAGTGATATTCGGATGGCTTCGGGATGTCGTAAAGTTACTCCAAGATGCAGCAAATGAGAGCGAAGTTGTTTATTTGAGTTCTAAGGCTCTAGATCTGGCACTGATATGCCACACCACCTTCGATCTTGACCCGCGTCAGCTCTCTTCGCTTTTATCATCTACAGACTCAGTTGCTATCCTTGTTGAGACAGCAACCGTTATCAATGATCGCTTGCCGTTGCCTGGAGTGCCGCTGGCGACACTGACCCAGAAGCTCTTGCGGCGTTTCTCCAGGACATCACAGATTTTGGAATCTACCTTGAAAGAGAAGATCATGACCTGCCCAGATGCTTTGAATAAAGCAGTGAAACTTATCTGGCCAGGTTATGAATCAGGGGCTCCGTGGACAGTCGTAGATGCTCCGAATGATCGATGGCTAGCCACTCGCTCGCTTGGATCCGAAACTTCTCATACAGCGAGTTGCCATTACAACTTACTAACAGGGGAGTTGCTTATCAACGGTCGCCCTCTTTCTAGACTAACTCTCGACTACGAGACGCATCCGACATACAAGCGTCTGTTTGGCAACAAAATTCTCGGGGTCGTTCCTTCCAGCAAGGGCTTAAGTTTCGAGACAAGAAACTCAGTACACGGTTTCCAGATTCATTTTGCTTTGTATGAAAAGCAGCTGATAGTCAGAGCAATACAGGACTTGGAAATTTACGATATTGTTCCTCTCTCCGCATTGGAAGACGACTTTCCACGCACATTCCTCGACGATTACGTACATTGGGTGCATCGAGGCACGTTGGCAGTGGAATGGAGACCATTAGGGAGCAAGTGGATTCCTTCTCCAGACAACTGGCGTATATCTAAACCAGAAAAAGCCAGTGAAAGCTTCTTAGAGCTTGACAATACGCGTGTCATAGACCCCGGAAGCACTACTGCCAAGGTCATCCATCGATGGCTCAAGCCGCTGGAGTCCTCGACCAATATCAACATATTTTACAATATCGATACTGAAGAAACAGAAATCCGCCTTCCTCGCTTAAATCTTAACTTCCTGTTGCGAAAGAATGGCTTAGAATCCAAGATGTTCCGGGGTATGATTGTTGATACAAATCAGTCCATCGGAACTCTGCATGGGTTGCTCCACAAATTGGTCAGTCTCGTGCTCAACATTTCTTCGGTCTTGAAATTTTTTTTCCTAGAAAACTATCACCTACATTTTAAGGAACCAAGTCAATTTCATTCGATGACTCCATACCTCTTGTTGCTATTTACTCTGTATGCTAACTCTTATCAGGTACTAAGACAGATCCATGGGAGGTCTCAAGCCGTCATTATTCCGCACGGTAATGTGACCTTTCGCCGACAAGAGCATCATGTTCAAGTGTCCATATCCACAGGTTCAAGTGACAAGGCATCTTATCATAAATTTGATATTGACAAAGTCTTGGGATCGCTTAAGGACAATGGAAGTCTAAAGAGCCGCTTATTCAAGCTGTACCTACATGCTTTGACGTCTCATTGCCTTCCAGATTCCCTTACAGGTAGAACAGGATCGGAAGAGGCCCTCCACGGCTTGACACTGTCCAGCACTCGATCGTACTTTTCTGTTGATGCAGAACATGTAGAGCAACTCAAGTTATTCGCCAGACTCACACCAGTTCGTGATTTCCATCCAAAAGGATCGAATTTCATGCATACAGTTAGCTGGGAGAATCTTTCCCCACTTTCTCATCATGAAAGATTTGTTGAAGAAGCTCGCCTAATGCTCTCACAAGCCGAAAATTTTCGAATCTTTCAACCAGAGGAAGACGTCAAGTACAAAGTGGAGCAGCGAGGGGCTAGTGAGCTCCATGCTCGGGCATCCATTCGCAACGCTTTTTTCCGAGTGGATAGCTTTGGCGCCGAAAAGTTCACGAGTAGCCATGACGAACATTATATCGAGGCGCGAGACTCTGTCTCCAACAGTCCCATTGAACTTGAGGCATGCCATGTAGCAACCATGGTAAACAACTGGAGTTGTCGCCTGGATCCCTTCACTGGTCTGTTTGCTGAATTTGTCAAGACATGGGGTTTAGCAATAACTGGTCCTCTAACTGGTCCTCAACCTGATCTCAAGTTTGGGTTTGACAGTCGATGGCTGGATAATCCAGCTCGATTCATGCCTCAGTATTGGTGCAGCATGCAATTGTTCTTGTCGAGCTGTCATCCGATCAAAGATAAGTGTGGTATTGTTTTCTTTCTCGCAAATCTGACGAGGTCGAACTGGGGTAACAGAGCTTTGGTCCATACTCTGCTTGCTCTTGCCACGGTGCCAGCCTTACGAAATCTGCAGCCGCCGGCCCATGATTCATATGACCTCTCCAAGGGATTTGAGCCAGATAAGACTAGCATTTCTAACATTCTCGAATCTTACAAAGTCCCTTTCGTGGAAAGCCCAGAGATGCTGTTACCTCGAGATCTCAACGAGCAAGATATAAACCTCTATGAAAGACGTATGAGTGCTTACGATAGGACCACAAAATTCACGATCAGCAAATATCTCAATGTTTTTGTTCGCCAGTGGCGCACCAGAGAAATCACCTGCCCGGAAACGGCGGATATTGACACCTACTTGCCCAAGCTCAAAGATCATATCAAGGAGATTCAGGCTCTTTTTGAACACTGGTACAAGAACTCTGAGTTCCGGAACTACATTGAAGGTGAGCCCTCAAGATCTAAACTGCTATAATTGTGTTCTTTGGCTGCACATACCATGCAGTATGAAATTCGGAGCTGCATTTCTGGAATGCAGATCTCTGGGCATCCAGACAACTTGAAGGTTCTTGTAGCTAATCATGGAGCAGATATCCAGATCGTACTTGACTCGCTATCACGACCGTTAGATCAAATGCCCGAAAGTTACGCCATCCCGCATCAAGAGGACAGTTATACTAGGTTGCGCGCCTATCTCAAGATCAGAGATCTGCTCAAAAATCCCGCTCCTCAGCTTCCTCTTCCACAGCATACTCTCGGACATATGTTCGCTGTGGCAAGTGCGAATAACGTGCGTGGTAGTGAAGATGGTTCTTCCAAATTAAAATCCCTTCTAGGGAAGCTGTCGAGATCAGCAACGGGCCATTATCAGAAGGACTACGTCACTGATCTGAGAAAGAGCTGTAACAGTCTCCTCACAAACTCACCTGTTCGTCACAAATTTACCGCTGTGTCACCGTATGAGAGTCTGAAGGACCACCTAAATCAAGCTACAGAGAACGTGGAGTCCTTATAGTAAGTTTTCTTCTCCCTGTATCCCGTGCATGTATTTCACAGACTTCAGTGCGGATGCTTAGCAGTTATGTCACTTTGTCGCAAGAAGATTTGCTTCACTGAATACTGATCCATTTTATCTTGTAGCAAGATCATATGCTCGAAATTTATTGTGCCAGGCTCGGCCGTTGACGAAAGTGCTCGAAGAGCTTCGCTACTACCTCGACTCTCACCAGGCATTCTACTCAAATTACTTACTCGCCCCAAGGCCCCCGACGACGTTGTGCTGAGTGCTGAATGGAAAGTAGCCCTCGTTCGTTATGCGCTAGCTATTGCAGAAATGCAACAGGCCGAGCGATTGGTGGCATGTGGCGAAAGAGACTCAGATATCTTGTCTGAAATGACAAATAGTGGTCACACTAACTGGTAAGGTTTTCTACTCCGCGAATATGATACTTCAGTTCCGTTGATATCTTTCAAATTCCTGATCGTGGAGTACCTACAAAACTCGCAGCTAATCATTTGAGCAGGGATCCAGAGAAATATCCGGAATGGTTGCTTCTAGAACTGGAAAACAACATCCTGATACGTCCAGAACAGGCACAAATCGCGGGTGAAATGATTAACCCCCAGTCTGGTGCTAACTCGATCATGCAACTGAACATGGGCTTGGGCAAGAGTTCGGTCATTGTTCCTATAGTCGCTGCGACCTTAGCGGACACAACTAAGCTCGTCAGAATCATTGTACTGAAATCGCTCTCAGAACAGATGTTCCAGCTACTGGCTGAGAAACTTGGTGGTTTGATTGGCAGACGAGTATACCGGTTACCTATCTCGAGAGCCCTCAAACCCACTCTCGAAACCGCTCAGTTGATCCAAAGCATTCTTGAAGAGTGTATGACTTGCGGTGGTGTTCTCCTTGTCCAGCCAGAAAGCATTCTATCATTCGAACTGCTGGGAATTGATCATGTATTGGCTCGGGAATTAGGTACTCCGCTCTCTGAGGCAGGTATTGTTCCGGAGTTGAGTACACTTGCCGATTTACAGATGTCCTACAAGATAGGAAAAGTCATGGTGGAGACGCAGCAGTGGCTCTACCAAAACGCCAGAGACGTCTTGGATGAGTCGGACGAGATTCTGTCGGTCAAATACGAACTGATCTACACTCTCGGTGTACAGATGAACGTGCAATTTGGCCCTGATCGATGGGTGATCATTGAGGTTAGTTCACGCCCGCCTGAACCACTATAACGTGCTGTGAGCCAGATGCTTGGGAGATAGATCTCAAAATCACTCCCACGAATCTGTCGAATTCCTCATATCATAGTCAATCAGTGCTGATTCTTTAACAGCGTGTTCTTGCCGTACTTGGCGAGACAGCACACGAAATGTTGGGGGATTATCCAGATGTAAGTCAACTCCATTCATCTTGAATGTGCTATGATCATATATTATTTGCACGTGTCTCTAAATAGTTTCTGCGAAATGAGAAATCGAAGGATGCTAAATTCTGACAGGGTCTTGAAATCATCGAAGGGGTAAACGGAGGCTTTCCTCGTATCCGTATTCTACAGGAACCGGTCGGTGCTATTCTCCTGGAGAAGGTAGCCAAATCGATTTGCCGAAGCGGCATGAGCTCTGTGCCAACTTGGGTAAGTTTTTCTATGCTACCTCATTATACAACCCCCGTCCCCTAAATCATATGTCGCTGGCGCAAGAAGAGTCGGATTGAGGAGATCTACAAGCATCAGGACTAATGACAACGTGTATTTAGACATTCAGTGAGGACGAACGCGCGATTGTCCTCGAATTTATCATGAACTTGAAACTCACCAAGGCTCGCGCTGCGATCCTTGACCTGAAGGTTTTCAAGACTGAATTTATTAAGAGGAGCCTCCTATTACTCCGTGGACTCTTCGCTACGGGCGTGTTGGAGTTTGTTTTTTCCAAGAAGCGCTGGCGAGTCAATTACGGACTCGATCTTTCAAGGAGCATGCTGGCGGTACCATTTCATGCCAAGGATAACGTGAGTCGGATCCAGACTGGATTTACACTAGAATTTTTGCTGATGCTTTATAGCCGAGCCCTCGCTCGGAGTTTTCACATCCGGACACCGCAATTGCTCTTACCTGCCTTTCGTATTACTACGGTGGGCTGACTGATCAGCAAATCTATGACAGCTTTGAGAGACTATTACTTTCGGACCAGTCCCAAGATGTAAGCAATGCACATCATACTGTGAAGAGGGTGGCAAGGAGAAACTGCTTGTTTTAGATGCTTGAGGCATACCAAGGCTGCTTCTGTCCTATCTCACATGAAACCCCATAGCTCGAGGAACTCTAAAGAACAAAGACTGACGTATATGATCGTGCCAGGAGTACTTGAGATGGATCCAAAATACTGGAGAAATCCCGCAGGGCTTCAAGCGACTTGCCGGCGTTAATTTGAGGGACAAGCGCCAGTGCAGTCAAGACCTCTTTCCCTGGCTAAGATTCTCGAAGAATTTAATCGACTACTACTTGGAAAATCTGGTCTTCCCGAAAGAGATGATGGAATTCAGCAACAAGCTATCTAGCTCTGGCTGGGAAATCGCTCGCGAGAAGAGACATCCTACTACCGGCTTCAGTGGAACCAACGACAGCAAGGTAAGTCAAGCTGATTAGGTCACCTTTCCCCTGGGGCTTTCTATCGATTGCGGCGTTATGTCTGCAAACCTTGTCCCTTTCCGCGAAATTCAGTTCTGAAAGCATTGAGCGTTTTGCATTTCCGATCTATAAGCATAGTGCTAACTTGACAAAGTATATGCTGCCTACTCCTATAAAGCAGATCGAGCTCGCACAACAGCTATCTACCAACGCCGAGGTTCTAGCATGTTTACTCAGACCTGAGAACTCGTACGATACTGTGCATACTTCGAAAGTTGACACACTTGACGCAAGTACTCTGCTTGACATTGCCGTCAAGATGGTCCCACCAATCCGTGTGCTTCTCGACGTGGGTGCTTTGCTTCTCAATGACAACAAGAAAATTGCATCGCAATGGCTTAACAAGATTCCACGTGTAGATGCACAGGCGGTCGTGTTCTTCCATGAACACGATCTATCTGTTCTGAATCGAGAAGGCATGCTGGAACCACTGCTAATCTCACCCTTTGCGAGGCAACTTGATCAGACGATAATCTATCTTGATGAAGCCCATACTCGTGGAACAGATTTGAAGATGCCAGCTGATTATCGCGCTATTGTCACATTAGGACCTGATCTTACAAAGGACAGGCTTGCACAAGGTATGTCATAAATTCTTTCCTTTGTCTCCATAGGCTAAGATAGATTTAACAGCCTGTAAGCGCCTCCGCAAACTTGGTCACGATCAATCGGTAGTCTTCTGTGCTCCACCTGAGGTGCAGTCAAAGCTCCTGGAGTGTAGTGGGAAGAAGGATCCAACATGCCTCGATGTCGAAGATGTACTCTGCTGGGCCATTCGGAACTCTTGGGAGTTTACTAGGAAGGGCATGCCACTATGGGCTACTCAGTACGTATACTCCTACTTTTACATCCTTGCCGACTCACAGCATGCACCCCCTGGAGTTCACTTCTTAGTTAAAACGTCTCACATCCAAGTATTAACTCGAGTTTAGGGGCTTTCGACACTATCGTCGTCGCGCTGTTTGTAATCACTCCGGCGACATCCCTCAAATCCCAAAGTCCATTCTCGAGCCTGAAGGCCTTACATTAGAAGAGCGATATGGTCTTGATAAGCAGTCGGCCGATGAAGGATTAGTGCGCCGAGACCGTAATCAGGCTGACTCTGATCTTTCGAGGGCCGAACTCGCTTCCATTCGAAGTAAGTGTCGAGATTTTGGCTTGAAGTCCTTCGGCGACTCCGATCTGCACGAAGAGCAAGAGCGAGAGCTCCACCCAGAGAATGAACGCGAACAGCAGGTTGAAGCCCCAACTCCTGTCATCCCTCATAAGCACACAGTGCACCCCAATATCAGACAGCTTGTCCGTACTGGTGTTCTCACTCCCAATGAAGGCTACACAAACGCTTTCTCAATTTTCAGCCTCACTCGCGCTCGAAGCAACCTCAATATGGATGACTGGCCTGAAAATCTGCTCATGACACATGACTTCTCTACGACTGTTCAGATTCCTCAAGCTTTCGATGGCGAGGGTAATAAAGACTCGTACTTGCGTCCTGTTAACTGGGTCCTGTCCTTCAAAGACCAAAACGGAGATCCCACATACTTAATCATGAGCCCCTACGAAGTACAAGAGCTCCTACCTTTTATGAGAGGTCAGAATCGAGTCCGCTTGCACGTCTATACGCCACGCTTGAGTCTCTCGAACCGCACTCTCGAAGATCTATCCTTTTGCGCGATACCACCCGTAGGAAACAACTGGGCCTCTCCAGCAATATCAACTACCCTAAATCTCTTTGCTGGACAGCTCTACTTGCGTAGCCAGGAAGAATATCATCGACTTTGCCGGTACTTGGGCGTTCGCTCTGAGCATACCTTTCGAGGCATCCAGATTGGTACGGATGGCTTCATCTCGCCAGAGACTCGAGTGCAACAGGATGACGAGATGGCAGCGACTTGCAAGTTCATGCAAAGTCCGATCGATTTCTTGCGCATGGTGACAGGCTTCCGCAGACTCGGTCAGACTTACACCAATTCCCACATGGGAAAGATCCTTAGCGGCGAACTTGTTTTGTCCATGGAGTTCGAGAAAGATGATGTAATTCGCGAGAAAGTGAATGAAGTTGACGATCTGATGGACATTCATGATGATAATGATGAGCCAGATAAAGACATCAAGCAGGAGGTCGCTGTTCGGGAGAGAATGGAGGAGGGAGATGATCCGATGGAACTTTATGATGCTTAGCCGGTGGCTTGAGTGTAATGGAGTATCGGAGCTTTTTGATCTGCATGGTATTTGCAGGGCCTGGGAGTTGGGCGGTTGATTTCATGGAGGTATGGGGCGTTTTAAGCATCAAAAATGATTTGCATGATCATTGTTGGGTTTGAAACTTTGATCACATCGAGACAAGGGGGGTTCGAGCATGATATACCCGAATACCGCGAGGCATTCAACTTTTTGATTTGCATGAACTTTGCTGGGCTTGCTTTGCTGAGTTAGTGGAGCTTGCTGGAGCATTTGAGCTTTAGATTGGGCTGCCGCAAGGCAAAATCTCAATAAAGTGTGTATTATAAGGATTCTTGTTCGCGCCGTCATATCCTCAGAAGTTTTGCAAAGTTTCTGGACCTTTGTTTTTGTCATCCATCAGGAAACTACTACTCTGAGGTTTCGACCTGACTTGCAATGAGTATCGCTGTCAAGGCTCGTTCAGCTCGTGTCCGGTAAAGCCATTAAACATGTCACCGAATCCATCATTTCGGATTCCTAGTAAGGAAAGTTCTGTAGCCATTTCATTCTATACAATTCTCCCTCATTCAGTGAACGTCGTAGTGTGGGGACGCCCTTTTTGTATTTGTAGTAGCCTTAGGCTTCAGGGTGGGAAGACGCTAGGTTTCCCACCTCCAACTATAAGACCTCTTCCAGGCACCTTAGTACTAGAGAATCAAGCAACCTTCCCACTTCGAATCATGCCTCCTTAGTTTCCTCTATTTTGGGTGCTTCTGAGTGCCTTGTTTTCATCTCTATATTGTGTTGTTCTATGTGCCTTCCACAGTAGGCGCTTTTCGTGACTTTCGCTGGCAGTCGTGAAGATGTTGGATTTCGTGCTTACACTTACGCCACCAGAGACAGAATTGATGTACCTCGTGTGAGTGATATAATAAAGGCGTCGCATTCTCACGCAGGAGAGCTAATTAATGACCTTGGCTAGGACTTACTCGCTTTGTTTCTTGGCAGTGTTGGGTGGAAGCAGCCGGTTCTTCACCACAATTCGATGATTGTCACTATTCGATGAGAAAAGATATAGCGTTGCAAATCGAACCAAATTGGGACTTGGAATTCAACTAGTGCCATTTAGCACAAGTTAACCTCCCCTTCGCCAGCTCCCTCTCATTTCTTCCGACATCAGATGAGTTGCGCCAACATGCAGCTCAGATGAGATCTCAAACCTCCAGAAAGTTGAGACTGTTCTGTGGAATATTCTATGAGGATTCATGATACGAGTATTCGGCTTCTCCGTATCCTGCAAAGTCTTTCACAGTGCAGTGATGGACACAGCGTCGTATTCAAGCCGCTTCGTGCACCCCGAAGGTCTAATTCAGTTGGTTCATGTTGTAGCGGCAGTCACAGGACTACGACTACACTAGCTCCACACATTGGCTCTACCTTACGTCGAGCGGCAGATCAACTTGAAAATAGAATCTCGGCCCCACCAGAAACGAAACATTCACGTAAAGTAGTAGTGTAGTCCACTTCATACGGTAACTCTCCGAAAGAACCAAAAGTCGCGATGCTTGCTTGCCAGGTCACGAAAAGTCTGTTCTGAACTTGTGGCGATGCCAAGTTAGCCTCCCCCACCAAACGCCGCTATCCGCTCCAATCAAGAAGCCTGTCACGGTGCGAGCGAGGCAAGGACCCTGTCGGCAGTGTCAATACGAGAGCCTCAAAGCCATGTGCCGACGATCGATGGGGACCCCTATAGGTACTTTTTTGGGTCCTGACGACGGTGGGATGAACTGCCATGGAACAAGTGGCAATGGTGTGTATCCCAGTGAAGTCATGTGGGAATTAGAATATATATATAAGAGTGCATTGTTCCTCAAGTGTTCATCTCATCATCTCATCATCAATTTCTCACTCGCCATCTATTGCAAACAATCCGAGAAACTCAATTTCAAGTCTTAAGAATACCGTCTTCAAGTGATACTAGATATCACACAATCAAAATGCAATTCTCAACCATCACCGCTCTTACTACCCTCGCCGGCCTCGCCGCATCCTCTCCAACACCTCAACTCCCCGTCGCCAATGACCCAAAATACTTCTCTCTCCTCGGCATCCGCTCCGGCAGTCCAATCCAATACGCCACATTCAGCGCCGCACAAAGCCATTTATATGCCAATCTCCCCTCCCAAAACGCAACCTGCAAGGCCGAAGGCCCAAACTCCAACTACGCAACATTCACACTCAACAACGGCAGCTTAGAACTCTACACCGCCTCCTCTTATCCCCAGCAATTCTATGTCGATCGTTCGGGGATGGGTCAAGGACAGCTAGGATACACGAACGGAGCACAACCTGCACCCAGGAACGCGGAGCGACAGGGCTGGAATATCAAGGACGGGTATTTGTACTTTGATCAGAGCGGATTCATTGCGTGCCCGGGTAATCCTGCTGGAGGGTGGTTTGTCTACGTTGGAGTTGGAATTGAGAACCCTGCTGGACAGACGAACTGTACGCCAGTCGCGCCAAAGGTTGTGGAGGTCACAAACCCGGTCGGATGTCAATACTCGTTTTAAGGAGCGGTTTCGGTAACTGGTCTTGGAGATCTGGAACTATGTATATCAACTGGGCTATTTGATCAAATTAATCAAGCGATGACCTGTAATCCTTGTATATAATCATGAGAAAGGAAAAAGCCTCAGATAACTTTGATCTTTTCTAAGTTTCCATTAACCAGAAACTCGTCCCTATTTCAAGCTCATTTAACTTCCAGTAGACAACAATTGTCTTTAATGACCTCTTCGCCAGCCTGCCAGAACTAATTATCAAGTAGCAGATTCCATGATGATAGATCCTGGGGGCCAAGCCCACTCAATTACAGTGAGATGTATACCTTGAGAGAAATAGTGAATCGTCTTTCGAGCTTGACGCACTAGTAAATTCATAAAATAGTTATGTGATATTGAAGGATATTTATAAGTGATATTCTACAGAATCTTGGTGGCTTTGGTATCGACTTACGGCATTCGAGTGAATGTGTCAGTCCCCATCACGCTGGAGATCATTTTGCCTATTCTCGGTCTCGAAGCTGAGCAGACTCCCCACGCTACAAAACTCGGATCACTTGAAAGTCATGAAGTTTTTTTTGGGACATTGCTATGAGGACCATTCGGTTTCCCTTTTCCACTCTAGAGCTATCCGTGATATTGGCGATATCGCCGATAACCTGTTCGAAGTACAGCTAAAATATTAACGTCCATTTTCTGATTACTTGCGAGCTATGAGATGTATTCCTTGAGGCTCTCACTGCTGATCAAGCACAGGATACCTTTCAAAACAATAGTCTTAAATTTCGACGCATCTCGGAAGGTGGCTTTCTTCATGCAACTGAGCTTATTTCTCTTCGTCGCGAATTGCGACTTCTAGCTTCCTCATCTTAATAGCAAGATATACAATCAAAATTTATCGACAACAATCGAGAACTCCTGCAGTTCCTTCAACAAGCTCATAATCTTCAGAAAATGCTCACTGCTTATATCTCGTTTTGCTCCACGTGACTGGTCTTTTGACTCTAGCGGGCGATCGTCGGTTTGTCTCCCTGCGATCAACACTCCCACTTTCGCCGCCTTCAGCCAACAGCGGGGTTTCAATTCGCTCAAAGATGGAGTAATAATCGGTATCCTTGAGCCTTTGATAGACAATTAACGGAAATCCCGGCGGTATCTCGAATTATCGACTTCTTATCTACATTTTGGCCGTGTTATCGAAGTACTCAAGCTTTCTGAAGCTCCACTATTGAACGATATCGGCCTTATCTAGAGTCGATAGAATTATTTTGAACAGCAGTAAGCGATTGAAACCCCCGTACGATGCTTATATCTTAAGCTCTCACCGCGTGATACTGGTATTGTCTTTGTATTCGAAAGTTTGAGTTTGTCTGGGAAAGATCTTCGACTAGGATTTACAGTCAAGATGGCTTTCGTTAAGCGAATCAAAGAGTATGTTCGTCAGCCTTATGAACATCCAGGCGAGGGAAAGCTTGTCAGGAAGCTTGGTAAGTTCCGCTGTGCTTTCTGCAATATTGGGTTATTGACATTCTTAGATTTTTTTATCCTCACGTTCTGCTGTTTGATGTATTTTGCCAATTATCTGGATCGATCCAATCTTGCCAATGCTTATGTCAGTGGGATGAAAGAAGAGCTTCACTTCAAGGGAAATCAGTACAATCTCATTAATACTGTTTTTACCGTTGGGTACGTTCTTCAGCCCACCTCTGCTCGGCGAAACTGTCAAATAGGTCCAACTGAAAGCCAATACGCGACTGTCCTCTACCACGTTGAACAGTGCATCTTATATAGGAATATACTAATGGATCTAGGTATATCATTGGCCAGGTACCTAGCAATCTAGCACTTTATCATCTTCCACCACGCATCTTCTTTCCTAGCATGATGGTGATTTGGGGTGCTCTCACCATGGTGACTGCCGCAGCCAAGTCCCCACAGCATATCATGGCTATCCGCTTCTTCCAAGGAATCGCCGAGTCCAGCACGTTTGTTGGTACTCATTACATTCTCGGATCCTGGTATACCGGTCGAGAGCTTGGCAAGCGAAGTGGCATCTTCACATCATCCGGTCTAGCAGGCACGATGTTTGGAGGCTTCTTGCAAACAGCCATCAACTCATCTTTGAATGGAAGACACGGGATGGCAGGATGGAGATGGCTATTCATCATCGACGGCATAATCACGATCCCAATCGCCGTCTACGGATTCTTCTTCTTCCCTGATACTCCATCCACTACGAAAGCATACTATTTGACACCCGAAGAACGAGCTCTGGCGATTTCTCGCGTTCCCGAGGTTCCAGAACGACGTCCTTGGAACCTCGCTTTCGTCAAGAGAGTATTTACTTCCTGGTATTGGTACGGTTTTGTCATGCTCTGGATCATAGCTGGCGAGACAGAATCTTTCTCCACCAACTCCCTGCTGGCGATATACATGAAATCGACCGGGAAGTACACCATTCCTCAGCTCAACAATTATCCAACCGGTGTTGCAGCGGTCGGTATCGTATCAACTCTCTTCTGGGCCACTCTAACCGATTTCCTCGGCGGCAAACGCTATCTCGTCGGGTACTGGATCGGCATGACGGGAATCGTCACAGCAGCGATGATACTCAATCCTTCCGCCAGCGTGGTAGCCCATTTCGGAGCGTATTATTGGGCAGGTAGTGTTTACGCTTGTCAAGCTACTTTCTTTGCTTGGGCAAATGATGCGATGAGGTTCGAGGAGGATAGTCTGAGAGCGGTAGTTATCGCGAGTATGAACGCAGGAAGTAATGCTGTCAATGCGTGGTGGTCGTTGTTGTTCTACTCGGCGAACTTTGCGCCGAAGTTCACGGTATGTTCTGAGTCGTTCTTGGATATCTTGATGGTGATGAGCTGACGATCTGGATAGAGAGGAATGTGGGCTATGATTGCAACGTCTATTGCGTTGGCGATTTGGACAACGGGATTGCTGTATATGACGCAGAGGACGGAGAAGAGGAGGCTGCTCGAGGCGGAGGTTCAGACTGTGGATGATAAGAATTTCGAGGCTGGGGTTGTGGGTGACAGTAAAGTATAAAGGGCCATTTCGATGGGATGGGATACGTACGGAATAATATGAGCGCCTTTTTAAGTTTTTACTCCTACACGAGGAATACTGTCTGTCTACCTTAGCCAAATTTTCATTCAACTTAATACATTACGGCCTCACAGGCACATGACTACTCTTACATTTATTTAGTCCACTTCATAAAGCAGGCGAGCTACCTCGTACATGAACAGGCAAGCCTTCATTCAGTGTGTTCGAGCTTCTGATTCTGCGGCAATGTCACGAAATAATCTCAGGATATCTACTCAAGCGATACCTACCTAGGGTACATTGATGATGTCGCAATGTCAATTTAACAATGTTTAGAACTAGCACTAGAAAGAAATATCGTAAGCTATTGGGAAAGTCTACTGGTCATCTGGGACAGCCTGATACCTGAAGCTCAGCGAAACATTCCACTTTAGTTGTAATTTTGGAATGGGATTTAATTCGTTGGTGAGTAAGGAGGAAACATTCGAATACTAGGCTGGCCTTTGGCTCAAAGTAGTTAGATTGTATGCGCGAGCGAGTTGTCAAGTCAGCGTAAGTCATAACCTTGAGGATGGTATGGCTTGCGATTTCAATGGTCATCTATCTATCCATGCGGGAAGGTTAGAGACGGAGTGGAAAGGTTGGCGAAGGAGCTAGTGACATGGGATATTGTCTTCTGGTCAGATAAGTAGGGGCTCGGGGCTCTAGGCACTGACACGTCTGGTTCCTGTCTATTGAGATGCTAGTCAGTCAACATCACTATGAGATATTCTTCTTGTTTCACTGCGGAGTTCCGCTTTCCATTACAGTCATTTCATTGAAGTTCAAAGTACAAATAAGCATCTCCTACTCTACACAATATCAAGCTCCTCATCACTCCATCGTAGAAATCGAAATTTCTTCCAGTTGCGGACCGACAGCAAGCCATTTCTGATAAGGTGATCTACCTCAGGTGCAGAGAAGTCGACAATAACTCCTTCCGAGAACGCACTTTAATAAAAGATCCACCCAACATACTCTCAACAAGAAAGACAATAGAAACAAATAGGCGGGAAAGCCTGAAGAATTAAGTCAGAACAATAAAATCCATCTCGCAATTCCATCCTCGCGACAGACAACCTGAGAAACACAGCTCCTTCGGATCTGGCCACATAGAAAAGCTCGCAGGCGATTCGGCATCAGAGATCTGAGTGATACTTCCCAGAGCGTGTAACTATTGTGAGTCAAAGGGTGGTGTAAGCGCTCGATCAGAGAAACAAGACCAGGTGCAAAGAGCCCGTGATCGTACTGTAAACTGGAAATGGCAAGGACTCATCTCCCTCGAAACTTAACGATAGTAGATCGAATCTTCTCATTTGCCATATCCGTGTGATTTGGTGGGAGAAACAGTCGTACTGGTGGCGCCAGAAACGTCGTCGAGATCCATGTCACTATTTTCATGGATGTTAGCGCTCGAGCTGCCGAAACCATTTTGTAGATTCCCCTGGTCATCATCTTCGCCAGAAGTGTTCATATCTGTGTTTAGCTGATTCAGGATTGCTGAGAACTCTGACAGCTGCTGCTTTCTCTTGAGAAGAGCAATTCGTTGGTGGGATATCTCTGCGTTCTCTTCGACGAGAGCCTGACATTTCATCTCGCCTGAGGAAGGTCAGAACTGGATTGAAAATCATATCGAAGAATGGTGGAAGCTTACTGTCTCCCTCATCGAGTTTGAGTTTCTCCTCCAAGAGGTACTGAATCTCATCACTGATTTTAAAGTAGTAGTGAGCATTGATATCTGCACAAACACTATCGGTAAATCGAATACGAGCAGTGTTATAGTATCCACGGATGTACGCAGCAGTTCTCAACTCCTCAGCGAACGTGTCTGGTCCCAATTGCGCCTCGGCTTCAGCACGTGCCTTACTATCAAAGACTTTAGCATGCATAGTTCATCGAAAGAAAATCGGGAGTGACAGTACCTTTCCTCTTTATGCTTCATGGAGTGGCTAGCAATGTATGAGTCGATGCGTTGCTTCTTTCGGTTTTCCATCAAGAGTTCAAGTGCCTCAGCCTTATGGCGCTCAAATTCTTTTAGGCAAATGGTGAATAGTCTGCTGCTTTCTACATCAAGGTATCGCATAGTTTGGTTAAGTTGCTCTTGATCCTTATCATTGAGCCATTTCTCGATGATGGCCTTCGACTCAACGAATAAACTTGTCTGCGTGTACTTGGCGAGACAAGTCTCTAGGGTCGAGAGGAGCTGTTTGATTGTTAGTATGGAGCACGATCAAACAGTAAAGGTTCAATCAGTTGAAAAATACCTCATGGCGCACTTTAGCGAACACAGTCTTCATCAGTGTTTCGACTGGACCCCACCATTTTTCGATGGCCTTGAGAGCAAGCTCCTGCTTCACACTGAAATTTGTTTCGGTGGGACGTCCGGCACAAGCGTTGTCTGCGATTGCGGTTCGGAGGTCCAGAAGTGACATTGCTCCTATACCAGTCCCAAGATATGGTTGATGGAAAGGTCCGAAATCGCTTTGCTTGTATTTCTTCGGCACCAAAGCAAGGCGAGTGCGGAACATTCTTGCGCCACTGGGTTCTGCCTTGATACCTCGGGGTGTTTGCATGGTCGGTGTAGATTCTCCAGCAGAGCCTCTAGGTCTTTTATTAGGGGAATCTTCAGGACTATCAGCTGGACGCTTCAAAGTAGAGTATTGCGACCCTTCCTCGTCCGAGTCAATTTCGATAACCTCTGGTTCACCGCCCTTGCAATTACATCCGGGTCGCATGACATCGAGAGCTTTTAAGAACTGGCCACAGAGTTTGTTCCAATCGCTATGGAAAGCAGAAAGTGAGCTCGGGTCCATGGATAGTCGAACTTGGTTACTAAAAGAGTTCAATGCCTGTCGGACTACATGCTGAACTTTGTCGGTCCGGGCATCAGGGAGATTCGCGAGACCGCGATCAACATCGCGGATCTGTTGATTGATACTCTCTGTGATATTCGGAAGACTAGATGACTGTCAGCATGCGGATACTACTATTAGGAAGTGGAATGCTTACCTTTTTAGGATTTGCTTGGCGAATACCTTAGACAAATATTCCTGAATGGTGGCAGTACCACATCGATGACGGAACTGGTGCCAATCTCCACCTGGGCCCCAAAGCTCACTTGATTCGAAGAACTCCCTCTCCTCCTGACGAGCGATCTCATGATATCGAGGGCCTGTCGCGCCCGATGTTGGACCTGGTTGCTTGGTCACAAAGTAGCCGTGGGGCTGAAGCACGAAGGCGGTGTTTGCGAGAATCTTCGTGTAGTCTTGATGAGCGACTGTCTCATGTTGAATCCGATCGGGCATGGTAAGCACTCCGATGCATCGCTTGTCGGCTTTCAGATTACCCACAAAGCCTTTAGTTTTGGAGATGCCAGGGTCATTCTGCATTGTCATCGCACAGATGATTAGAGCATTTTCGTGCTTGATGTACTTAGCGGTCAAATTGTCAAAGACCTTGATGAGGTACTTTTGCTCCTCAGCCTCAGCGGCTTGAAAGAGACCTGGCAGATCATAGAAAGACAGATCCGGTAAGCCAGGTCCTGCAATAGCAACAGCGATGACGTTGGGAGAGAATCGAGCCTCATCATTTTCGGCAAATTGCGAGGGACCGAAGCTGTTTCTAGCAACGAAACGTTGAGGATCCTGCGAAGGGTTCAAGATCGCCTTCTGCGCACAGCGCAAAGCGTGTTCCAGCTCAGTCTTGTCCGTAATCTCCATGAATGGAACTATTGCAGACTCATCGTTCTCAGCCCAGTGTGGAAATTTCTCCTGCGCCCTGCCTTTGTGTGCCTGAAAACTGTACGAGATTTCCAGAGAGATAACGCATGTCCAGGTCTCGGAGCTAGATGTACGAATATTGGTAGGTGCTCTGGTACACATTCTGCAAGAGAAACTCGGAGTCAGCATTGCCTAATCTGGAAAGTTTTCGGAGAAAGAAGCTGTGACATGAGTAGAGACTCTGTCTCGAGAGGAGAGCAGGGGCCTTTGTCATCCTCAGATACGCTTGACCGGGAAGAAAGAAATCAGAGAAAACCCACGATTGTCCTTTGGGAAGATTGATTTCGGCAATTGCGCCCATCAAAGATGACTTTCCGGCAGACTGGTCCCCAACGAGAACAAGCTCTGGCAGTTGGGCGTCAATACTCTTCAACCCAATACGTTTCAATTTTTCGATCGTCTCGACAAGCTTCTTGACATTTCGACCAACGACCTCGAGTCCACTTTCCATCCTGGCTGGAGGCTGTTTGCGAGGATGCAACGGAGCGCGGGGCGTAGGTGTAGAATGTAGCCTGGAAGAGCGACTCGGAATTCCTGTTATTTAAGTGTCAGATGCTACTCGTGAGTTTACCACGAGTTCAAAGAGAACAAACCAGCTGAGCTACTCCGCTCTTGCTCGTCAAAATTGACAGGGAGGCCGTGACTTGACGAGGGGAGGTCTTCAAACTCGTCATCACCAGTTAGATCAATCTTGTCAATCTCAAATCTCTCCGACTTCATTGGAGGTGATTCTGTGCGAGAGTTTTTGATGCTTGGTACAGGTGTCGGGAGTCCGCGAGCCACGGTTGACTCACGCTTGATGAATCTCTTACTATTGCCAGATGCCATAGCAACCTATCAGAGTCTGATCCGCGATCCGTCAGCAAATGAAGCAGCTTCTTTGTGAATAAGATTTCAAGTTCTGACGTTGAGGGGCAACGTAGTTGTGAAGATTGATTAACAGGTGAATCGCAAGGCAGCGAGATTTTAGCCGAGCGTGGACTGGTACTTGGAAGGGAATTCACTTGGAAGGTGAAGTCAGGAATGAAGTGTCATACCTTCAGAGCGTAATCGATTTACCAGATGAGAGAGGTGAGGGAGCTCCGTAGCCTAACACCTCAATGCGCGCGGGTCAATCTTCTGGAAGTAGAATTGCGTGAGCAAGCACTCTCTCCAAGCCGTCAAGATCGACTTTGTGAAATAGTAAAGAGCGGTGTAAGTAATTGCGGAGGAAGTGCGAAGATGGTCGTGTATCTAGTGAAGGTTGAGGTGGAGGCTGCGATAATAAGGCGATTAAAGAAGCAGCAGGAGATGCACCTCCAGCGGGATCAAGCAGAATGCAAACAGAAGTAGGCACAGCTGTTCCCCTGCACAGCTGCAAGATATGCAGGCGGTGGACTTGAGATTGTTTGAGGAGGGAGTAGAAGAGGAAGAGAGTTCGATCCAGAAGTCAGAAGGTGATAAGAGAGCAAACAGCTTCGAGAGCTAAGGCGTCAGAATTGCAATACCTGGAGATGGAAGGTGAATATCTGCAGCAGAAGCATAGAATGTGGTAGGTGAATGGACAAACACTGATGCTTTGAGAATCTGTCCCGCTCTTTATATCAGCTTAGGTATCACGAACCTCACTCGGTCCAACGAATCATCACGTTCAATTCACGAAAGCGCGCTCGCGACGATGTCCAAGTAACGTGTCAAGTGCTTGCATGAGACCATGGTGCCCGATACCCAATTGAAGGTGAAATGAGTGCTCATTTGGCGCAAAAGCCCGGGGTCAAAAGACTGTTTGTTCAGACATCGCTTGAGGTTCTCACGTTCAACCACAAGCGAGATCACTTCTGGAGGGCGTCAGCACCAAAAGGCGATCTGACTTGTGTATTTCTCAGAGAAATCGCAAGAGAACTTAACAGTTAAGGAAAAGCGATAGATTTGCAAAGGAGGGAGCGGTGTGCCGGATGGACGCCACTCCGGCTGCAAGAGCAAGCAAACTTTCACAGCTATTCACAGTAGACACTGTATTTTTGGTGGCGGGCTGTAGACTTTTGTGAATGGCTTCACATCCACTTCCCGGAGGCCAGTCCTGTGCATTAATTTCTTAACAAGCCTAGTAGTCTTTGATCAAATGTCCACGCCGCAACACAGCATAATTTGCGCAATTGGGAAACCTGATGGCTGGGGACATCCATCCGACCTACCTTAGCTTTGGGTGCGTGCTGTAGTAACTGTTTTGCCTAACTAGCAGTGCGAGTGGCAGGGGTTGTTTCCCCATTGCCTTATGTTGCCTTTGATTCCTGAAGACGAATTGTTTCTCAATATGACATCAGCCGACTGACTTAGAATACTCTTGATTGAAAATATGCATATATTGACTTCGATGTTGTGACGGACTGGAATCTGCCAATGGAATTCACCAATTGCCCACGTGATGCTGCTACACTGCATGAGGACAAAGGACAGGACCCCTGGCGTCACAAGAAGCAAGCGCGGGGACTCGAACGGCCGCTCCCTAATAATTAAGTTTCGAGATCCAAAGTGTCAACACCAATCCCAGCCAATTGCTCTAAGAACACCAGATTAAAACAAAGAATACATTTGCACCATGTCCTTACAGATCCCAAACAGAGACAAGGCCAATGGCTCAAGTGCTGCTACCAAGGCTGTCATTTTGGTGAGCCGGGCGGATACAATTGCTGCCAGGAGCTATAGAAAGGGGAAGCTGACCGGGATCACAGGTTGGCGGACCATCAAGAGGAACACGATTCCGTCCTTTGTCGCTGGATCTCCCAAAGGTACCACAAACTTCGCAGAGTCTCCGCAGAAGCCTGAATACTGACTCTGCTCATGTAGCCCCTCTTCGAAGTTGCTGGACATCCTATTGTATGGCACTGCCTCACCGCTATCGCAAAGGTCGCTGCCATTCAAGAAGTGTGCATGATTGGATACTACGATGAATCAGTCTTCCGTGACTTCATCAAGGATGCCTCGAAGGTATTCCCACAAATCAAGATCGTGTACCTGAGAGAGTACCAGGCTCTGGGGACCGCCGGAGGACTCTACCATTTCCGTGATGCCATTCTGAAAGGCAGACCGGAGCGATTCTTCGTCTTGAACGCAGATGTCTGCTGCTCATTCCCATTGAACGATATGCTGAAGCTGTTTGAGGACAGAGATGCAGAGGCTATTATTCTTGGTACCCGGGTCAGCGAGGACGCTGCCAGCAACTTTGGATGCATCGTATCAGACCCACACTCCCGCCGAGTTCTACATTACGTCGAGAAGCCCGAATCCCACATCTCGAACCTGATCAACTGCGGCGTCTACCTCTTCGCAACCGAGTGCATCTTCCCTTCAATTCGAAGCGCCATCAAGAAGCGTACTGAACGCCCAAGACTCGTCTCCTACCCCTCCTCTGAGAACCTCGAATCCTCTTTCTTCCAAGACGACGACGAGGAAACCAAGAATGAGGTTCTGCGATTGGAGCAGGATATCTTGAGTGATTTGGCAGATAGCAAGCAATTCTTCGTCTACGAGACCAAGGATTTCTGGAGACAGATCAAGACTGCTGGATCGGCTGTACCTGCAAATGCTCTCTACCTACAGAAGGCCTTGCAGACTGGATCCAAGGAGTTGGCTAAGGCATCTGCAAATATCCTCCCACCTGTCTTCATTCATCCTACCGCACACGTAGACCCTACTGCCAAGCTTGGGCCTAATGTTTCTATTGGTCCTCGAGTCACGGTTGGTGCTGGTGTCAGAATCAAGGAGTCAATTGTCCTAGAGGATGCTGAGATTAAGCACGATGCTTGTATTCTATACTCTATCATTGGATGGAATAGCAGAGTTGGTGCTTGGGCTCGTGTCGAGGGTACACCCACGCCTGTCAACAGCCACACTACTAGCATCATCAAGAACGGCGTCAAGGTCCAGAGTATCACTATCCTGGGTAAGGAATGTGGTGTTGGAGATGAAGTCCGTGTTCAAAATTGCATTTGCCTTCCATTCAAGGAGTTGAAGCGGGTAAGTGAAACCTTCTCCGTGACCAGCCAAGCTTTTCACTAATGATGATAGGATGTTTCCAATGAGGTGATCATGTAGTTAGATTATTCTTCTGGTATTGCTGCAGCGCGGGACTTTTTGATATCAAGCGTTTACCTGCACCTTCTTTGGCCTGTCTACATCTCCTCTTGCCGATCACATATTTTATACCAAAAGCATCTTCTTGAAGTAGTTTTTCAGAAATATCAAAAATTGCTAGACCTGATTATACTTATCGCCTCTCGTAGAAATATCATGAAAACCCGAGTAAGGAACCTGTGATAACGCTCATCAATATGTTTATTCACCTTGCCTCGTTATTATCTGTTTGTTGCCTTACAATTCGACTACCGTCTCATTTCACTGTCTCTCACTTGCACCGACGGCACGCTCGCTTCCACTCACTAGCGTAGCTCTCGAAAAAAATCAGGCACGCCTTCAAGATTTATAAATGCCTCTCGCCGGTCTGTATTTGTAGTTTTTTCTTTAAACAATCAAGATATCATCGCCAGCCGGCATCACTAAGCTAAAATGTCTTCCATGTCTCCTAATACTGCATTGCCTATCAAGGCTGAGCCAGGATCCTCCATGCTTATCGATCCTGCTATCTTGACATCTACTGAGGTCAAGACTGAGGCTATAGAGTCAGGTGAAGATTCAATTGAGCAGGTACGGGTTTCTGCTCGCGCAATTCACTATCAGATACTGACTACTTAGATCGTCGAAGCTCAACCCGAGAAGAAGTTCATCTTAAGTACTTCCGATATTGATCAGGTGAATTATTTTCAAAGTATCTCGAATTATCTACTAATCTCTCTACTTCAGATCACTCTTACACTTCCTCTTCTCTCTGTTACCGTCGATCTTCACCCTCTCGCTATCGGCTTCGAGGAACTCGATCCAGTTCTTCGTGCTGCGATTCGAGTCTTATATGTCCAGCCTCTCTCTGCTATCGGTCGTTACAAAACCGGTCTCAATAGAGAGTCTTTCAATAAGCCGATGTCGAAGGAGCAAGTTATCCAGCTATTTACTTAGGCAGGTATCGCTATGCGCACACTTGGTCGTGCTTTATCAAGTAAGAAGGACGCTCAAGATTACTTCGCTCTAACCGAGACGTACAATCGTCATTTTGAGCCGGTTCATGTCGCTGAGTTCGGTGCTGGGACTTGTTTAGCGAAGGGACATAATGATATCAACTCGGCTTGTATCAAGCGTTCCTTGTGGGCTGAGTTTGAGAAAAAGGTGCTCGGAACTTGAAGTTGGTTAGACTTCACTTTCAAGACGGCGTAGCTTTGCTCTTTTGAAGATAGAAATGAAATGATCATTATTCTGCTTCAGACTCATTTCTTACATATGAATTTCTCTTTCTGCGTAATTCAAACTTTTTTGCATTTTTTGAGACACTTGACTTCGAGTTACGACTCGAATCAACATAGAAATTTCAGTGACCACTCAGCCATGCAGATTTCGAGGGTTTTGAATGTATACTCATGCTTATTCGAAAATATAAGCTTTCAGCAAAATTTGAACTTTACGCACACGACTATCATACAAGGCTTGTCTTTGGGTATGGGTTTGTCGATTTGAATGTCGCGAAACGGTTTCGAGACATTATCAATAGATCCTGAAATGTGACTAGATTCATGAAAGTGTATAAGGACTTTATTTAGGATAATTAGAATGAAAGGATATGTCGTTGATTTAACTTGCGGCAGCATTTGAGGATATAAGTCAGTCTCAAGTAAGAAAGTCTTAGGAGCGTAAGAAAGAATGTGAAAATAGTTAAGGACATTATCAAGGTCGTGACACTTATAGTAGATTCGTTGAAGGAAAGCTCCAAGCTTATACTAACTCACAAGATATCGTCTCGCAGCCTCGAATGATACGTATTCGTCGCAGGAGATTCGGAAAAGAAGCTCTTAAGGTCACAAAGATCTCAAACTCTGCTTGCTAGACTTCAACCGAAGGAAATCTTCGATGTCATAAAACGCAATTCGTAGTAGTTCAAAATTACACAGTTTCCTGATAATGTCAATTGAACACAAAAGTATAATATAGAGCATCTATAAGAGTCACCGATCGCTTTACTTGACATGGATTATTATACTGTATATATATCGGGGTGTGGACAAGCAAGACACTAGGTAATGTAAACATTGCTTTTGCTTAGCGAAACCCCTTTTCGTCCTTTAAACTCCGATGGAAATGTCCCGGGTCGGGAATAAGAATGCTGGGCGATCTCGGATCCAGCTTGTACCCCGCGGCGGGGCAGGGGATTGCCGCTTCCTTACAATAACAAATAACAGCTTACCAATCTGTTTCCTACGAGCGTCATTTCAGGCCAAAAAAATCGATTTTTCACATCGCTTCTATGCTGTCAATGCTCCGACCGGCTTGCTTAGTAAATATGCAGGAGGAACTAGTGTTTCGAGAGCACAAAGGGCGAAAGAGGAAGGCAGGAAAATGTTCGGCATCTTTGGTGACATCATTCTGGCTAAGTTGTTTCCTTCCATTCCTATACTTAAGTACTTAAGTAGTGGCATACTCCTGTTTGGTTCTTTTACTTCTCTCTGAATATTTCACTCTATCTGTTTCAAGAACACTTGCAAGTTGCAACTGACCCATTGCCTTCTGCAATCAGCCTTCCATTTTCTCTCCATTCCAACACAACCTCAAATATGTCAACCCACCACGCTGTTCCAACCAAGCATGGCGAGACCAAGCCTGGAAAGCCGGGTATTCCAAACAAGGCAGCACCTGGAGTAAATGATCCTATCTGATGTCAAAAGTATGCTGGCTAACAATTGGCAGGTTTCTTACTTCACACCACTCCAAGATCCTCCCGCTGGAACAGCCACCGACCCACAGACCAATGGCAAGCCTATTCCAAAAGTCTTCCAACCTCTCACAATTCGCGGAACCACTTTTCAGAACCGGATCTTCCTTTCTCCATTGTGCCAATATTCCTCGCAGAACGGACATTTCACAGCATGGCAATTCGCCCATCTCGGTGGTATCTTCACTCGTGGTCCTGGACTTACGATCATTGAGGCCACCGCTGTTGTTCCAGAGGGTAGAATTACACCTGAGGATTCCGGAATTTGGAGTGATGATCACATTGAGGGCGAGTTTGGACTGAAGAAAGTTACAGAATTCGCACATTCGCAGGGACAGAAGATCGCTATTCAACTTGCACACGCTGGGCGCAAGGCCTCGACAGTTGCACCATGGTTGAATATGGGAGCTACAGCTACGGAGGACGTCAATGGCTGGCCAAATAACGTCCGGGCACCATCCGACGTTCCTTACAATGATGTTTTCCCTCAACCAATTGCTCTCACACTTGACGACATCGAGGAGCTGAAGAAAAACTGGGTAAAAGCTGTTGAGCGCTCGATTAAGGCTGGCTTCGACGTCATTGAGATTCACAATGCACACGGCTACCTGTTCCACGAGTTCCTCTCCCCAGTTGCCAACAAGAGAACCGACAAATACGGAGGCTCCTTCGAGAACCGCACTCGTCTCACACTCGAGATCGTTGAGTTGACGAGAAAGGCTATGCCAAAGGATATGCCTCTCTTCCTAAGAATCAGCGCTACCGATTGCCTGGACACCAACCCCGAATTTAAGGGCGAGTCTTGGACGAACGAGGACACGATTAAGCTCGCTCCTCTGCTTGCTGAGCGTGGTGTTGATTTCTTAGATGTGTCGACGGGAGGTCAATCGCCTATGCAAAAAATCAAGAGCGCTCCAGGATACCAAGCTCCTTTCGCGAAGGCGATCAAGAAGGCTGTTGGTGATAAGTTGTTAGTGGGAACTGTGGGTGCTATTACAGGAGGCGAGCAGGCCGAAGCGCTGTTGACGGGTAAGGGAAGTGAGGAGCAGGCAAGAGGAGAACAGGAGCTGGATGCTGTACTTGTGGGACGAATGTTCCAGAAAGAGCCTGGATTAGTTTGGAGGTTCGCAGAGGAGTTGGGAATTGAGATTAATGTTGCGAACCAGATTAGATGGGGATTTGGAGGACGCCCGGGGGCGAAGAAGTGAGTGGGAGAGAGGAAAGATAGACTAGGCGAGACTTTGCTAAGACTTTACTATTAGACTTGCGAATAGAAAGTCGAAGATATGAATAGTAATGAGTTTTGTTGTCGATTTCGAAAGTCTCTGGAATCGGAAATTGAGGTTTTCAAGATCTAGCAATATATCAGGTGCATACCGGGCAGGCTCACTACCTCCTTGACTTCGCATCGCGGAAGACCATATTGAGCTGGGAATTATTTGAACTCTTACATGCTACCTCTTTTGGCTCTGGAGCAAGCGCTTGTACCTTAATGATCGCAGAAAGAGTTTAGCTAATTGCTCAATCAATTCCAATCTACCAAAAAAAAACCAATTGCTCGCCTTTTAATCTTGACTTTAGTAAGTGTGATCGAGAGAGGGGCCTACTTTGTATACACAAGCTCGAAGCTATTGAGCCTTTTCAAGAGTTTGCTAGTAACCGTCAAGTCGCAGTATTGCACCGCCAGTCAAAACTTGGATCGGCTTCCATCTCGACTTAATATTGTATTCTCGAGGCACATACTTCATTACGACTCAAGCTGAAGCTGCAACCTGCTCTTTTGCAATTTAAACCTGGTGGCCGCAGACAGTCTTTTGCGAAGGCAACTGAAAGTACATGATACTTTTGGTTTTTGATTTCAGGTAGAGATCAATTACGGATAGAAATTGACGCTTCATTCACGCTTTCTTATCTTTTTAAATGGCTTAAGTCGGAAAGGTCTGATGATGGTTCGCAGGTCTCCGGTATTTTGACCATGACTCGAGGAGTAGAAGAATGCAATGAAAACCAGCCCGGTTTTCTACAATATACAAACAATACAAGTGATGAAGTGAAAGATTGAGGCGCCTCATACAGGTGTACTTCACCAATTCTGTGTTACTTGGTCTCGAAGAGTGGAGGTGATGTTGTGCAACCTTCAAGCTTGACATTAGAGCACAGCACGTCACATTCTCTAGCGATTCGGAAAACGAGTTGAAGAAGTGCAAAAGACATGTGATATTATAGCGTGTCCCGACGACATGTGTTAGATGGAGGTTTTGGAGAGTCTTGAGCTTGCGTCTGGAAGGATTCTGCCCGAATACAATTGCAAGCGGGTAGTAGGTACACTACCAATGCGGAGCAAGAATAAGAATTGCATGTACAAGAATCACTATCGCAAAAAATGACCTTATCTGCTATAAGACTATCAATTGATGTATGATATTTCGAGAAACGTAAAAACTTCCAATGCGGAAGCTGAAGTTGAAATAACCTCATCAAAGTACGGCCATGTAAGTAAGCAGCAGGCAGTTCCGCTGTGGCTTGTGAAGATTAACAGTCCGTGCTACGTGCTACAGGATGGTAGCGGCGATGTGATACTTACCTCATCTCATGAAGCCCGGAGAATGGATGACAACCCTGTCAATTTCCCCCACGTCATTCCCGCCGATGGCGTGCAGAGAACGAAGCTCATATTAAAGTGAGATTCATGTGTATTATTTGCTGGTTCACCCTTGAGCGTGTTATACTTAACAATTGAATCAAGAGATATACCTACCACTCAGGTATATGAATTAAATTCTTTCTTTCACTGTTTAGTCTCTTTTCTAATATCATAATTAGAACGACAACTGATCGTGCGGGTTTCTCAAGGTGTCGTGCTATCAAGCGCTCTAAGTACGGGAGCCGAGCCGCACTAGTATAGCAGCTATCGGTAGCCATAGCCGTAGCCGTATCGTATCTGAAAGGCACGACGAACACCCAGCTCATCGTATCGCTCTCGCACCTCAGCCTTCCCTTCCCTACCTTGCCTGGTACCTACCTCAGGTTGCCTTGCCTTACCTCACCTCACCTCCTTCACCCATCTCGAATTTATTCTTTCTTCACCCTTTCACAATCACAACCCAAGATAACCTCAACCTCGACCCCCAGCTCGACCCCGAAACAGCCAATCTCACATCCCCCAACCAGCGACTGATCAAGCAGCTGCCACCAAATGGCGTGAGCCGATGGATCAACGAATGAATCCTTTTCCCGCAGCAGTATCGAATACAGGAACTTCCAGGTCTGCCTGCCCATTCACTACTGCCGTCTTGCTCTTCTCCCTCTTCCTCTTCTTTAAAAGACCAAGCGTCCCTCTCCCCTCCGATTTATCTTTGCGTTCGACCCTCATCTTCTGAACTTCTGTATTCAACCACAGCGCTTGACCCTACACCACCTTACTTTACATACATCACTGCACATCAAAAAGACACAAGTACTCATGCCTCCCAACAGCAGAATCACACGAGCGGCGGCCAGGCAAGCAGCCAGCTCATCCGAATCGTCTGCTGCTTCTGTCGAAGCTTCCTCAGCATCTTCATCTACACCCGCACCTCCCCCTCCGCCACCATCATCATCGAAGAAACGCAAGGCTCCCGCGCGTGAACACAGCCCCGAAGCCGAAGTCGAATCTGCGAAGCCTTCATCTGCAAGACGTACAAAGCGACAGAAGGTCGTCGAGACCGATACATCCCCGCCCGCTCCACCTGCACCTACAGCAGCTGCTCCGCCTCGCAGAAAGAAGGGAAAGACATCAGCGGTTATGTCGAGTCCTGGGTAAGGCATTTCAGTCCACTGGAGATTTGCCAATTTCTAACATTGATTAGTGATTCTGCCGGACCTTCCAACGATCCCCCAGCGCCAACGGCGTCTTCAAAACGCAAGTCTGCTAGGAACAAAAAAGGTGGCCAAGGTTTGTCATCTCGTGTAGGATCTTGCTCCTCTGTACATCTAACAACTACTACAGCAGATACGACTGCTACTCCCAGCGGCCGACGAGCGAAGAAGACCACCAATAATGTGAAGGATGAGGACAATGCTCGAGACAATGGTTCTGATGACAAGCACCCACCTCGTGGTGAAGACGATATGAGCGATGATGACCAGGACGAGGAAATGGCGCGTCGCTACGGAGGTCGAGACGATGACGATGACGATGATGACCCATTCGGTGGCTTTGGCGGACCTGGAGGACCTCCAAGTGGACTTTCGAGCACATTAAGAGCCCTCAGCGGCATGATGTCTGGGGTTTCTTCGAGGTTACGGGAAATCTTGAATAATCTGAAGCAAAGGGACGACCCGTCAATACAATTGATCGCCCTTCAAGAGCTTTCTGAAATCCTGTTGGTCTCCACCGAGGACAACCTTGCCGGGCACTTCTCACCGGATGCATTTGTCAAGGAGCTAGTCGTACTCATGCAGCCGTCTGACTTTGGGGAAGAGAATCCAGAAATGATGCTTCTAGCATGCCGCTGCCTGGCAAATCTGATGGAAGCCTTACCAGCCAGCACAGGCAACGTAGTGTATGGAGGTGCTGTCCCGGTTCTGTGTGCAAAGCTGCTGGAGATTCATTTCATCGATCTTGCAGAACAAGCGTTGAGCGTAAGTTATCATCTTGATTGGTGTTAGTAATCAAGCTAATAATTGATTATAGACTCTGGAGAAGATCTCTGTCGAGTACCCCGCATCTATTGTCCGTGAAGGAGGCCTGACTGCTTGCTTGACCTACCTTGATTTCTTCGCTACTAGCACACAGAGAACCGCGGTCACTACGGCTGCTAATTGCTGTCGAAATATTCCCGAGGATTCTTTCCCAGTTATCAAGGATGTAATGCCCATTCTGTTGAACGTGCTGAGCTCAAATGACCAGAAAGTCGTGGAACAGGGCTCGCTCTGTGTTACTCGAGTCGTTGAGAGCTTCAGATATCACCCCAGCAAGCTTGAGGAGCTAGTCAGTACCGACCTTCTGAAGGCTATTTTGCGACTGTTGCTACCAGGCACCACGAACCTCATCGGGCCAAATATCCACACGCAATTCCTACGAGTCCTCGCCTTTACAGCAAAAGCTAGTGCCAGGCTGTCTGCCGAGCTATTCAAGATGAACGTTGTTGAGACACTGTACCAAATACTGACTGGTGTTTCTCCTCCGGATAGTACAGAAGACATGGCATCCAAGTTAGACAGTGTCGTAGTTATGCAGGCTCTAATTCACAGACCCCGAGAGCAGGTTATTGAGACGCTCAACGTCATCTGCGAATTACTTCCAGGACTCCCTCGCGAAGTCGGTACCTTTCCTGAAGAGCTTCTGCATATGGATGCTGCATCTGCTGCGGCTATCGCCTCTCCATCGAGCTCCCGAAAGAAATCTTCCAACGAGAAGCGTATTGAGTTTTTGGGAGGATGTGAGGACGAGGTCAAGCGCTTCGCTATTATCCTCTTCCCAACCTTGACTGATGCTTTCTCAAGCACTGTCAATTTGAGCGTACGACAGAAGGTCTTAATTGCGCAGATCAAGATGCTATCCAATTTGGACAAAGGGATCTTGATGGAAGCTTTGCGATCTGTTCCTTATGCTTCCTTCTTGGCTGCGATGTTGTCCCAACAGGACCACCCCAGTCTTGTCAACTACGCTCTACAGGCCGCTGAGCTATTGCTCGATCGTCTTGATGACATTTATCGATATCAGTTTTATCGAGAAGGAGTTATTGCTGAGATTGCGAAACTCGCCACTGCAATCGAGCTTCCAAAGCCTGTTATTGAGACTCCAGCACCCAAGGTAGCAGAGCCTGTTCAAGTGATTGAGCCTCCAAAGATCTCGGAGAAGCCAAGCCGTGGTGCCCGGGGCGATGATGATGATTCCTCAGATGAGGACCATGATGATGATGATGATAACGATAACGACGAGGATAACGAGAACGATGATATTCAGGATGATATTAGTCCTTCCCCAAGCTCTCGTGGATCTACCATGTCTATTGATGCCCCCCAGCACCGTTTACCGACAGATGCTTCTGGCATGCAACAATTAATCATTCAGCGAGCCAAGCTATTCCTGGACGTCCATGAAAATGAGAAGAACAGCAAGAACATGAAGAAAAAGGCAACCAAGATATTGACTAGCCTGCAAGGATTAGCCTCTGAGATCGAGGCACATTACCTACACGGGAAGCCAGGAGATGGAGTCAAACTCTTTACCACTCTCGCCTCTTCCTTTGATGGTGATGTTTTGGAAAGTGTCACCAGTGCTGAATTGCTCAACTCGGAAGTTGTTCGTGTCCTGCTTGCAGTCTTCAGCAACCCAGACGAGAATCTGAGCGGCGCCGCTCGTTCGGCCTTCCTCGAGGTGTTTATGGGTAGGACTGTCACTAAGAAGCCCCAGACCGCGAGTGCCGAATCACCTGCTACGCCATTCAGTATTCTCATCCACAAGTTGCAGGATCTCCTCAGTCGGTCAGAGCACTTCGAAGTAGTTACTGTACACCAGAATACATTTGATGGAAACCGCAGCAGCGCTGCATCGATGTTGGCAAAGCAGATTCGTCTAAAGTTGGTTGCAGATGACGATTCCGAGATTCCAAGACCTTACCGCAATATCATGGTCTCGATCCATGCGATTGCAACATTCAAGGCTCTGGACGATTACCTCCGTCCAAGAATCAGTCTCTCGGAGCGACCCCGAGGATCAAAAGAGAGGGGGCTTAGCAGTGCTTTGGCTGCTCTTGCTGCCGCAGGCATGTCGAATCCCTATGCTCATACAGGCCAAAGTCGTCTCGTAGAGCGTGGCTTAGCTTCAGCAAATGCCGCAACTCCCAGCGCTCCTCCACCTACCACTCAGAGAAGCAATCGCAAGTCGAAGTCGAAGACAGCATTAGCTAGTCTCACAGCTCCTGGTGGACCTTCCACGCCAGCCACTCCTCAAGACAAGACAGTTCGTCGCTCGAGCAAACGTCATCAAGCCCTGGCAGAAACTCCTGTTCCACAGCCGCCGATGCAAGAAGAGGATAGCTTGGCTGGTGCTTTGGAATGTGCTGATGAGAGACAGCTCACCGAGGATGAAGACATGGACGATACTTCTGCTCTCGATGCCATCGTAGGTGATCTGGAGGATGACATGGAAGATGGTCCTCCTGCAGATCCTACAGCAGTCAACCTAGAAGTTGCCGCTGGTGGAAAGGTTACGGCACGCAAGGAAGACGGCACACGTGTTGGTAGGTCCAATTCCTCAATCTCTCCTTGTTTCTCCTCCAAAGTCTTGAGACTCTTCAAGAACATTCCTTTCCTTCCAATTACCTATCACGAAGAGAGCCGAGGATATACAGCAAGAACATCTGCTGACCAATTGACAGCTACCCCTTCGCAAATTCCGGGGAGCAATCCACGGACTGCGTCGGCTGTTCAAGCTGCTGCCGCCCAGGCTGCTCTGACCACGCCAAGTACTGCAACCTCTCGGCCTATGTCGTACGCTGCTGCTATCCAAGCTATTCCTCAGGACTGGCACATCGAGTTTAGCCTTGATGACAAGGTGATTGGCAACGAGTCGACTATCTACCGAGCTGTGCACAGCACCTCGACTACCGTCGACGATCTCAACAGCCGAAGTGTTTGGTCAGCCATTCATCCTATCAAGTTCAAACGTGTGCCAGGTCCACCACCACCTGAGCCAAGCTCTCTTACACAGGCCCCAGAAGTATCCACCGAGACCACAGCATCGGGTATCCCAGCTTCGTTGGACAAGCATCCCGCTACTTCTTCCATCCTTCGTCTACTCAACATCCTCCACGCACTCAATGCCAATCTAGACGATGTCCTGGCCGAGAATAAGGACACCTTGAGGCTCAATGCTGAGCCACTCTCCCAGTTTGTCAACACAAAGCTTACTGCCAAGCTGAATAGACAACTTGAGGAGCCTCTCATTGTTGCTAGCAACTGCTTGCCAAGCTGGAGTGAGGATCTTGCTCGCCTCTATCCGTTCTTGTTCCCATTCGAGACTCGACACCTCTTCTTACAATCGACGTCATTTGGGTACGCTCGATCTATGACTAGATGGCAGAACGCTCAATCCGCTGATGAGTCTCGTCGTGACCGCCACCGTGATGATCGACCTTTCCTCGGCCGGCTTCAACGTCAGAAGGTGCGAATCGCTCGGTCGAAGATCCTGGAGTCCGCTTTGAAAGTCATGGAGCTGTATGGCGCTTCACAAAGTATTCTGGAAGTGGAGTACTTCGAAGAAGTTGGCACTGGTCTTGGACCCACATTGGAATTTTACTCGACAGTGTCGAAGGAGTTCTCAAAAAAAATTCTCAAGCTGTGGCGCGAGACAGAATCCAACGACGCTGATGAATTTGCCTTTGGGGTTAACGGTCTCTTCCCAGCACCCATGAGCGAGGAACAAGCGTCAAAGGAGAACGGCAAACGTATCCTTCACCTCTTCAAGATGCTTGGTAAGTTTGTTGCGAGATCAATGATTGATTCAAGAATCATCGATGTCTCCTTCAATCCTACCTTCTTCCGTATCGGCGAAAATTCAACGGCAGTATCTCCATCTTTGGGAGCTGTGAAGACTGTTGACCCACAGCTAGCGAAGTCTCTCAAGTTGATCAAGAAATACGCCGTAGCAAAGAAGGCTATCGATGAGAATCCGAACCTCACGCCTGCTCAGAAAGTCCTTCATGCTGAAGAGTTGACGATTGATGGCATGAAGATCGACGACCTGGGCCTTGACTTTACCCTTCCTGGCTACGACATCGAACTGGTGCCCAATAGACGGAATGAGACCGTCACCATCGACACCGTTCAACTTTATTTAGACAAGGTCATTGACTTTACTTTGGGAAGTGGCGTTCAGAGACAGGTCGATGCATTCCGAGCAGGCTTTACTCAGGTATTCCCTTACTCTTCATTGAGTGCCTTTACTCCGGATGAATTGGTCATGCTATTCGGTCGCATTGAGGAAGATTGGTCGCTTGAGAGTAAGTATTCGTTTATCTCTTGTCCTCACTACCCATACTAACATGTTTCTAGCTCTTATGGACTCCATTAAGGCAGATCACGGCTTTAACATGGATAGCAAGAGCGTCAAGAACTTGCTTCAAACCATGAGCGAGTTGTCACTCCCAGAACGCCGTGACTTCCTGCAATTTACCACTGGTAGTCCAAAGCTCCCTATTGGAGGTAAGAATCTCTCGTATCTCCTCTCTAGTTGTTTGATACTAAAATCAATACAGGCTTCAAGTCTTTGACTCCTATGTTCACTGTGGTCTGCAAGCCAAGTGAACCACCTTTCACGTCTGACGACTATCTACCCAGCGTCATGACCTGTGTCAACTATCTCAAGCTTCCTGATTATACGGATCTCGAAGTTATGCGACGTCGTATGGGTACTGCTATCAAGGAAGGCCAAGGAGCGTTCCACCTGTCGTGATCCGGCAAATCTACGCAAATACAAAAAAGCGAATCGGGGAGGGATCAAGCGAAGAGTTGCCTTACTTTACCTCAAGGATTTATATCGGCGCAATCATTCATGGCATTTCATGTATTCACGAGCTTCTCCCCGTCATGTTTTTACGTCCCTTCTCGTCTACCAAGGACTTTCGGGTAGTGGATCGAGTCAGATTGCATGGAAGGTCGTTTTGGCGCATCATCACAACGGGAGAGGGATTATTCGTGGAATGGTTGGTCTGGTCTTTTAGCTCTTTGCGCGTTATCTAGATAGATGAATGGATCATTCGATTTCCGTAAGAAGAAAATAAGGGAATTAATTCTGATAGCATTGTGGCCATTAACTTGTGGGAGTTCTCCACATTCGAGCTCCTGGCACTTCAGTAGATGGCTCCCTTCAACTCGCAAAATTCGCATATACATTTGGTCAAGTAATGCCCCAAGAAAGCACAGAACTTTCCCTCAAGAATTTTTGGAAATCTGGACCTCCGATTCCCAAGATGAATTCATTCTAATTAGTAGCCCCGGCATGCGCAGCTTGTCGAACGGATCAGAATTTTAGCAGCTCGAAGAACTATTCACGGCTCTGAAATTTGGAAATCATTTTGACTATCTTCTAATGCTTGATTTCGAAACCCTCTACAGCATATGATTGTTCGAATGACTATCTAATAGATCCTGTTTACAAGAACTCCGAAGTGGCTTTGTCCATAATCGATACATCATTAGCAGGGATCTCCACTAGCGGCTGCCCGTAATTTAGCCCCGCGATGACTTCACCAAAATGGCTTTCGGAGCGTCGAAAAGCAAACACTACCAAATATTTCGCCATGACAGATAATCTCGAACGGTTAATTAGAACATTTCCTAGAATCACTGCTATACGCAGTCCTTGTAGAGACGCTTCTTAGAGAACAGGCGTTGGGCCTTGACACAGCACGCACTTGGCGCAAATAGAGGGATGGAAGAGCTGCAAACACAACTCATTGTACGTTCGAGCAAACAAAACTGCTTCTGATATTTCTGCGTATGGATGTAATGGCTGATAGGTTCACGTAGGACGAGTACTCTCAGTCCATTGAGACTTCTACACTTCTTGCTATTCTCTCCGACTACGACCTCACGAATGCGACAGAGCTTTCTGCGGCGCGCCAGATCCTCGATGTATTGAAGTCGTCTGCTTCCGCAGAAGAGAGCTCTGGTTTTGATCCAAGTGGTGCCAGTGGTCCTGAACCTCCTCAAGACTGCCAAGGAAGTGCGAGAGATATGGACGAAAGTGAGAGTCAATCTACCAGCCATCGAGGATCGAAGACGTATACCGACGACACCTCGTTTTCGCAGGACTCCTACGGCCTAGACCTAGAGAGCTTAGACCTGAGCGATGGGCAGAGACACGAGAGCAGTGGGAAGACACACTCAAGCGAATTGGACAGCCTTGACGAAGCAGGCAAAGAGGAAGCCTTGATCAGCATCTTTCCCGCTCTTAAGTCTTTCGACATTAGATGGACACTCAAGAAATGCAAAGGTGACGCCGGTCTTGCTATCGATGAGCTTATGACTCAAGCCTTCCTGGAAGAAAGCGGTACTCGTCATCGTGGAATCGAAGCTTTTTCCGAGAACGATGCGACGCCTTCCCAGCAGCGTAAAGGCAAAGGGAAGAAAAAGAAGGGGAAGGGATATGTGAGGAATGCTGGCACTATGAGTAATGCGAGTACTTCTCCTACCGATGATTCGCCCGTAGAAAGTAAATGGGATATGGGGAGACATGATATCGAGTTCATATCGGATAGGACTGGCATTCCTGTGCCCCAGCTCACGACAATATACCACAAGAATGGAGGAACAGCGAAAGGGACTATCGCCGCTATCATGAAAGCCCATGCAGAGATGAAGATTGATGAGGATGATCCAGTTGTCCAACTTAACGCTTATGATCTGCACCAAGAATTCCCTTCAGTTTCAACCACGGACCTAGAGATCCTGCTACATATCACCCATCCATCTTACTCCGACGCTCGTGACCTCGCAAAAGCACTCATTGTACCGATACACCGAAAACACGGAGGAGGAATCCAAATCGACATCCGCCACGCACCTATTCAACTCGACCCTGAGCCCAAACCATTCCGCAAACCTCTGAGCTCACTCTACCCGGAAGGCAATGCCCCCTCCCACGATTTCGCAACCGCAACCTCCTCAGCAGCAGCTTACGCACACTTCCGCAATGCTGCCTTCACTCAAGCCTCCTCCGCCTACCGCAAGGGGAAATCCAACCCTTTGATGGGCGGCGCAGCAGCGTACTACTCCTCTGTCGGCCGCTCTTTCGACGTTAAAGCCAAACAAGCTTCTCGCGAAGCAGCCGACGCATTCGTTTCCTCTCAGCCCAATATTGGACGGACATTGGATTTGCACGGCATGAATGTCAAGGATGCGGTAAGGGTTACTAGGGAGTGTGTTACGAGATGGTGGGTCGGGGGTGGGAGTGGGCGAGAGGGCGATGGGAGAAGGA